>OMOW01000662.1:2388-16889 GCA_900312555.1 Lamprogrammus exutus | reverse complement strand
TTATAGTTTCTCTTTCTTTTCTCTGTGTGTGTGTGTGTGTGTGTGTGTGTGTGTTTGTGTTTGGGATCCTTGGAGTTTCGCTTTCGTTTCTCAGTGTGTGTGTGTGTGTGTGTGTTTGAGAGAAAGTGGCTGCGCTGATAAAAAGGCAGCTGTCCGTGTGTCCCTTGACAGCAGCGGTGATGTTTTCGTGGGGAGAGGACAGCAGGGGGGGCTTCAGGCTGAGGAGCGCAGATGTGTGCGGGTCGGCGCATGATTCCCTTCACTTTTTAAAGCTCACTTTTCATATAAAGGACCTGTCAGCGAGTCACGGTGTTCTGGCTTTCATTAAAACGGACGGGAAAGCCTTCATCATCCGCACAAACGAGACCCAGGACGGCAGAAGAGTCAAAGGAAAACAGAGTGAGCAACAGCTCTCTGTTTTTGTTTATGAAACTCAAACTCTTATTACTTATTAATCTCATGTTCTATTGTAAACTTATTATTATCTATATTCTATATACAAATGTGCATAATGTTATTGTTTCCTTATTTTTTAAATCAAATGTGCAAATTTATCGCGAAAAACTCGTTAAAATCTATTTGATTTGTATCTCCTCATTCAGCTCTGTGCTACCAATACAAATCATTTGTCAAACCGTGCACTTTGCAGATGGGTGCTGTGAGTTTTCATATTTTGCTAAATGTATCAAGATCAAGATGTTTCTGGAAGATCCCTTAGACAATCCATTGTATACTGTATGTATCATAGCAACTCTATACAGCACAAACTTGTCTCAGCTTTCAAACATTAGTGAAGACCTTTAAACTGTATGTCATTTAATTGTTGATGACACGTGATCATGTGCTGGTAAAGAGGTATTAACACCTCCACTTATGTCTGTAGAGTCCAACACACTCATATTATATCTCAGTAATTGCAAACAGAATACACTTTATGATGTATTTCTTATTACACCTAAAACACAAGCAACCACTAGTTATACTTATATATGTCATGTTAACAGCGTTTTCAAATCTGTTAAAAAATATAACCAACTTGATCCATTTATCACCTGCTGTTTTAATTTGTCTGCATCTTCAGAGTACGTGAAATGTGAAGAGAAGATTCAGGCTGTGAGCTGTGGAGATGATATCGTCACTTTGCTGTCTGAAGAAGGCAAGGTGCTCTGTGTGGACACTGCTAACTCTCCTTACACTCCCAGGTAAGGGCTTAAAGCTAAAACATAAACTTAAATTCACACGAGTCAAATCTGTAATTACAGAATCATGTGTCTGAGCTCTGCTGTATCTCTTCTGCTAACTCAGAGCCCTGGAAGCTTTGTGTAACCTACCAGTATCTCAGCTTGCTTGTGGAAGCCAGCATTCAGTTGCCCTGACCAAAGGTACAGTAAAGTTTACAGCAAGCTGCCTCAATTTTGCAGTAACTCATCTCTCTCTGGTAACTAAACCTATATCTGCCAGTTAATATTGATTTTGTATTTTTGCCTGTACATGCTATCAGGGCTGTAGACAAGACCACCTTAGTTCCGTCTGTAGTCTGGAGGATTGAGACTGTAAACTCCCATTCAATACCACAACAGGCAATAACACTGTACATGTCTTTGCAACAGTATTTAAGGTTAAAATAGATGTAGATTCTTCTGCAGTAACTCGGCACTAGATTTTCTAAAATCCAACTTATCAATGTATCAGTAGAATTTGAGCAATCAATGCATAAAGGTTTGAGCTTGACAGTGCTAATCTACCAAAAATATTTGCAATCTCTTACATCGTCATATCTTAAATTGTCTGTTGCTGTGGTTCTCATCCTCCGGTGATACCCAAAGCGCTCCCTGTTGGTGCACCAAATGACACCAAATTTATAGAGTATCAAATTAACTGAAATTCATCAGAATTTTGTCATTGTGGCAAATTATTCTTGAATAAAGTGGATTTAGTAAGACACAATTTTATAGTGGGTATCAGCAACCACACACCCACACTGTAATCATTACTGTACTCAGTTCAGCACACATGCAACACATGTGGTTTTTCTGAGGTTTTTCTTGAAGTTGGTACTTGAGTGTTTGGTTTGCTCAAAAGTGACACTTAGTTCAAACAGTCTGTGAAGCACTGTTCTGCAGTGCACGGAGAAAATAAAGAGGACCAGTCATCCTCCAGGATGTCAGGAAAGCGACAAAGAGAGCAGATTCAAGTGCCACAGTCTCACCACAGCACACAAAGTCATGCAGATCTCCCCACAGATGGCCAGGTATATACGTGGGGCCAGGATTCCAGTGGTCAGTTGGGTCTGGGGAAGAGGAAACCCAGCGCCGGGTCACCCCAACTCCTAAGCTCTCTGTCTGCGATCCCCCTGGTCCAGATTGCTGCTGGGGGAGACCAGAGCTTCGCCCTGTCTGTCTCTGGAAATGTTTTTGGTTGGGGCAGAAACAACCATGGACAGCTCGGCCTAGGGGACACAACAGGTACTTTAGAATCATGTTAGAACTCCATTTTGCATGTATATGTGCATTATACGTTTCCTTACATGTCAGGGTAATACTACAATTTACAAGAGTTTTAACATGTTTCTAATATTTTTATTTTGCATGTCATGTTAATCTGCTTTCAAAGTTGAATTTCACTTGCAATCGTCCTACAGTATTTCCTTAAATTAATACTTCTGCCAAGGAGGTCATGTTTTGGCCTGCATCCATTGGTTGTTTGGTCGTTTGGTTGGTTGGTTGGTTTGTTTGTATGTTAGCTGGATTACTCAAAAAGATCTGAACCAATTTTAAGGAAACTTGGTAGAAGGGTGGGGCATGACACAGGGAAGAACTCATTCATTTTTAGATACTTATTATGTACTGTGTATTTGCTTTATGTATTTGACACACATGTCAGGGTGAGACCACAAGCAACAATAGTTGTAGTAAGTTTCAAAGTTGCATTTTACTAGCAATAGCATAACAGTATTTCCAAAAATGATTTTTTTATATTTCTATAATAATTAAACTCTTGATTTGATATGTTTTCTATAGACAGACCGACACCAACTGCTGTTCACAGCTTGAACATGAAGCAAACTATTGACATTTCCAGTGGAAAGGACCATACTACCATTTTGACAAAGGTTAGACAAAGAAACGTTTCCAAAACTCTCAGGAGTGACTTCACACATTTTATTTTTCGAACCGTTTTTCACCTCTGACAAGTATGTGGTATAAAAAAATAATTCTTATTTACTCACCAAAGGACTCCCATTAAAAGGTTTGTTAAATGGCTCAGTCTACAGTGGGATTTTTCTGTTTGCTTCTTCAGGGTGGTGCAGTGTTTACATTCGGCTCTGGTCAGTATGGACAGCTTGGGCACAACTCTTTCAGAGATGAAATACACCCTCGTCTT
This sequence comes from Lamprogrammus exutus, assembly GCA_900312555.1. Lineage (NCBI taxonomy): Eukaryota > Metazoa > Chordata > Actinopteri > Ophidiiformes > Ophidiidae > Lamprogrammus > Lamprogrammus exutus. Next base: position 13,505 of record OMOW01000662.1, on the reverse strand, counting down.
GTTGCAGAGCTCTGGGGGGCAAAGGTCACCAAGATTGCGTGTGGACGGTACGATTATCTTACCTTTAATTATTGTGAACCTATTTGTAGCATGGCTCAAGACTCAATGATTCAGGCTCTTTCTGTTCTTTGGGCAGGGCCCCGAAGGAGAAGACCTAAATCTCTTACAGTATTGTCACAAAATTGAATAATGCTTGAGCATGGCACACATGAAGGCAGGCTACATATGCGCGAAGAACAAGTTAAAAAAAACACATCCTTAATACTCCTTGCATGTCTTAAATCCCTATCTGTATAGCTATGCCCCATCAGCCTCCCACTCTCACACAATTGCAGCTGTTCATGAATAATTCTGTTTATACCTATTATCTGCTCCATCAGACATCACACGCTAGTGTTAACAGAGTCCAAGAAGGTCTATGCCTTTGGCTGTGGAGATCAAGGACAGCTGGGACATGGACAGGTGCATCATCAGCCTGTGCCTCTGCCTGTTCACCTGTCACAGGGTAAATATATCACTGTAATAACAGATTTATGTAATCAAAATGCAACAAACTGATTCTGATGAAGGTAATGCATTTTATTTTTTTAATTCAGACATCACAGATGGTCAGGAAATCAGAAACATCTATGCAGGAGGAGATTGTTCATTTGCATCAGACATTTCTAATGAGGTACCAACACAATTATAGTCAAGACATCCCATAATAATTTATATGTGTACAGTCATTTTTATAAACAAAACATCAACTCGTCTTCTCAACTCATCATCTTTTCTTTCACAGGAAGTTCATGACAGCATGAACAATGTCACACACAACTCTCTTGAGGTTTTGATTGACCAATGGGTCTCAGAATGTGATTCAAAGTCATTGAAAAAGATAAAACAGTAAGTGTATTTTTGTCAGTATTTAACTGGTTTTTTAAAAGGCCCACCAATATATTATTTATGCGGACCTAAAGGTCCCATTTTTTCAATCTTATGGACTCAAAAACTAAACCTTCACAGGGAAATCCACAGAACATTTTCCTCTGCGTCCTGTGTGAATAAAAGCTTCCTTGACAGAAGGTAAAAGCAATGCTTCTATGTATGATTGTCATTTCTGAACTCTATAATCTGATGAATTATACGCTGTACACGTACCTTTTTCTCTTTTTTCCTCTTAGCCACGATAAGCATTTCCAGACCTCACCAAAGTACTCAGGCGTGGACTTGTCACTTGCTCGACTTGCTTTCAAGAAACTGGTGAAGAGGGCTGAAGTTTTGGCAGAGGTATTTAACTGTTATTTTCTACTCCAAGGAGGCTATGTTTTCGCCCTTATCTGTGGACTTGTTTTTTGTAAGCAGAATTACTCAAACATCTCAGAACCGATTTTGACAAAACTTGGTGGAGCGGTGTGATGTTGCCAGGGAAAGAACCCATTCAATTTTGGGTGTAGGTCCAGAGCCAGGATTTCAAAAATGTTTTCTTAAACATACACTATCATTTGATACAATTTGGTCTTTTTCTATCCAATCTATCAATATGACTTTTGTGCTATGTCTGGAAATTCTCCGCATTTTGTGTTGCATTTTCTTGCTGCTGAATTTTATTTGCAATCAGTTACTATATTACTGTCATTGCTCCCAAATCCTTTTTTTAATAGACATTCTGCTGATATGTTAATATTTATCAACTAACTACTTCATAGCTGCACCCACCTGCATTGAGTGATTCTTGTCAACCCTTTTCAGGTTGAGGGTGCGGTCATGCACTTACTTCCTTCCCTTGATAAGAAGCTGATGGGTGTGGAGGGTTTGAGGATCTACCTGCTTCTCAATGAGCTTCTCCATGTGATCCAGAAACACAAAGAACAGCAGAGCCCAAAGCTTGCTGAGGCGATTGCTGCTGCTGTGTTGAGATTGTCTGCTGTCAGCATGCAGATCCTAGGTACTGTCACCACAACACCAACGCCCAGTGTGGCTGTACAAATGTTTAAATTAAAGCTGGATGTTGTACATCCTAGGTGACATCAGTCAGAGTGAAGCAGTGGAGGTAGTGGATAAAAGTGACTATCTGACATCCAAAATGAATTTCTTTAAATATGACCTCTATGAAGGCTGAGGGACCGTTCCTCTGTTTTGGTGAAAATTCATCATTGAAAAAACAAGTAAATTTCTACAGACAAAAATAAATCAAGCTAAAAGTAATTCCACTGTAAACCACTATAAACCCTAGCAACCACCTAGCCACAGAAAGACATTTGCCCACAACACATTGAGGACAGCACTGTGGTATTCTACAAACTTATCTGAAAACCAGAGCAAGCATAAGCAGCCACATAACAGTAAATTAGCCTCAGATACCCAACCGCCCAAAACACCATGATGACAACCTGGTGATATTCTACAAATCAGCCACATAGTAACCACCTAGTAATATGACACCAGCCATTTTAGCGACACCCCAACCAAAACGTAAATTTTAAATTTTCAGCATCAGTCAGAGATGGATTTGGTTCACTTAACAATATTTTATTTGCAGTAACGTGCATTACACGGCATCATGAATATTGTTTGCTAATGTCTGTTGTGTTCTGTAGAGGACTGGTGGTCCTCGCTGAGTAGATCCACCAGGATTGAATATGTGGAGGTGTGGAAGCAGGCCCTGTCACTCCTCTTGACCTGTGTGCCTGTCCTCCACAACACCAGTGTCGAGAACCTGCTCCAAGTCCTGCAGTTTTTCTACAGCGTTAGTATTAACTGTCATTTCTATCTTTATAATTATTTTCAAACAGCATTGAAGGGAATCTCACTCATTCTGACTTTAAAATCAAGCATTTTATCATGGACTGCTCATTATACAATACTTGTTTTAAAGGCCAATAACAGGATTTCAGGACCTCAGAGAATCCCGGAAATCATGTTTTGTTTGAGGTTTGAGAAGGAATTTCTTCTAGCGGACCTGAGGCTTTGGCGTTTAAGGTCACTAAGCAAGGTAAAATTAAATAAATCAATTTTTGAATTGTTTTGTCATGCTATTTGACACCATGCAGTAGCATAAAAAATATGCTAAAAAAATGTGTCATCCTCTATGACACATTTTTGTCCACTCTTTCTTTCTTTAGGATGTGGATATTGAGCCACTTTTAATTTGTGGCTTCCCATTTGTGATGGATCTGCAGTCTAAGAAAATGGCTTTTGACATCTATGCTCAATTTTTGAAGGTAAGTTAAATCTTTAGCAAAGTGTCATCAGAACTAGACCTTGTACATGAAATCACAGGATCCTCTATAAATCTCCAAGAAATGAGAAAAGACATTTTGTTATTTGTGTATATTTTAATGCATTTGCTCCATTCGAGAGTCTGAAATCTTGTCAGTTAAAATGGTTTCAACCACAGACAGTGTGAACACAATGAAATGCAATGATGAAATGAGTAGGAGCACTATGACAATAGAAATCTTGAACTATATTCCAGATAGAAACAATGCAGCAAATAATACAGCAGAATTCAATTTGGCCTTTTGGATGGCCTCAAATGCAGCCTTCTGATGTACTCTTGGAGCTGAAGCTGAAGCGAGCTGCAGTTTTGGAAGGCACCTTTGAACAGATGGCTGTTGCTTCTCCCAGTACCTTCAAGAGGCCACTGGTGGTAAGTATAAAGTTTGACCAAAGTGATGATGCACACCATAATATATCATAATTCATCCATAAGGTGCCATTGCTGTGTAGTACCTCTGATTTATTATTAAGGAAACTTACCTCCCTATCTCTTAGGTCTATTTTGATGAAAACCCTGAAATGGATCCACTCAACATGAAAGACTTTTTTCATCAAGTCTTTCATGACATGATGGCATCTGAATCTGGGATGTTTATGTCCAACGACTCAAAACCGCTGGCATGGTTCCCCTCCAAAGTAATGGATTAATAGATTTTCTGTTGCCAGTTATAAGCAATAATTTCAAATTATTCACTTGAAACAGTTTATGTCTTACTAAGCAAAGCATAGAGGTCTTCCAACCGTTTTCATTCTGTCCACTATCAATAACAGGCAAAAGAGGACAAAACCTACTACCTTTTTGGGGTTTTAAGTGGATTGGCACTGTACAACAAGAGTATCATTCACTTACCCTTCCCAATGGCTCTGTTCAAAAAGCTGGTCAATGTAGAGCCGTCATTGGAGGATATGAAAGAGTTGTACCCAGAACTTGGAAAGTAAGAAGAATTTCATCCAAATTTGAATAATACTATACTATAAATGATATACTGTTTTCTGATAGAATAAACATATTTTCATTTTCTTTTATGTCCAAGGAATCTGCAGTACATCTTGGACCTCTGCACAGATGATGACACATACCTGTTTTTTTCAGTAAGTGGACAGCGAGTGGACATCTGGAGGCAAAAAAGCAGCATGCTCTTCCTCCTTTGCATCTTTTCTTTATCAGGAGCCTTCAGTCTATTACTGCACTCATGCCACAGCCACTTTTGACGGGCAACAAGAAAAGCTTTGTCTGAATCTACGTTTAAAAATGTCTTTGTTGTCAAATTATCTCAATTTTAAATTCCTCGCCGCTCATGCTATATTTCCAAGACAAAGACAGCGTGAATGCTGTAACCTGTTAACATGAGTGCCGAACCAAAAGGTGAGACATTCTGTTGCTTCAGTACTGCATATGCAGGCAGTGTGAAACTGAACTGTCTTTAAAGCTTTGTTTATCATGAAGTCCTTCACCTCTGTTACATGTTGATGTCAACTTATAACGCATCTCATAAATCCGCAAAGTACAAGGCTAGAGAGTGAATGTTTGGCCAATATCCACCGTGTTGTGGCCCTGAGTGGGCTTTTCATGAGGAGGCCCTAAAGATACGGTACCTCAAACAATATGTTTTCACTCACTCAGTACATCAAAGCATAGCACAGAACATGGAAATCTGTATGTCCTCTTCAGCAAAAGTATTGTTGTTATACAGTTTAGGAGCTAGAGTTTTAATACCTTGTGCACTGACTTAGAATATAGTTTGGAGCTATGCTTGGCGAGTTTTCTCAATTGCTTTGGCACATTTCCTGAAACATTCTTGGAGTGCTCAAAATTAGTGCAACAGTAAAGCAACACAGCGCAATACTTAATCTTTCCTGCAAAATGCTCTGAATTCACCCAAAACATTTAACTCAAATTTCAAAATGAAATAATTGTGTCAACAAATAAGTCAATGCCACCAAAATGAATCATCCACGGATCATTGTGTAGAACCAAGATAGCAAAATGTTTAGACATATTGTCAGTGTGAAAATGTATCCTGGAAGTTTGCTCCTCATCCCTGCATTTCTGAAGCAGTTTTTCACCATTTTTTCACTCACATTGATTCCACACTTTATCATTTCTTTTGTAGCTAACTGAATGTGATTCTGTACCAAACCATGGTTTTCATATATAGTTTTGAGAACCTTAATTTTCATTCGAGAATTGGTCCATAGCAGCTGAGAAAAACTGTAATGGACACCGGCCAGCCAATCAGAAACATGTATATCCCGTCGCCATTCATAACCAACTAACTTATTTCCAAAGTTTTGCAGTAATATCACTATCTTTTATTGACTCATATTAACAGGTTTGGTGGGATGGGATGGAGGTTGAACTTGATCCTGAAAATCCTGGAAAGCCAGTAACTAGTGAGAACAAGTAAGACTGCAAAAGCAACTCACTGTCCAATATTTACTAACTGATTGACTGATGTGTTTTGTCATTTAAGTGTAATTTGAGGAAAACGTTGTGAATACACTGTACTTATTGCACTATAAAATACTGTGTAACATAAAATAAGGGATGTGACATAAAGCCGTATATTCATTCCACAGTTTTTGTGAGTTTATGCCAAAACTGCCTGTTGAGGTTTCTCAAAGAAATGTTTGTCAAACTAAAAGTACAATCTTTTAAACAGGAAGGAGTTTGTGAATGCCTACGTGAATCATGTCTTCAATGCATCAGTGCAAAGGGTGTTTCAGGAGTTCAGGCGAGGCTTCTTCCAGGTTTGTGATGTGGATTTGGTGATGATGTTCAGGCCAGAGGAGCTGAGGGGAGTAATGGTGGGCAAAGACACCTATGACTGGGAAAAGGTAAAACAGGTACAGTGCAAAAAATGATCTATTGCTGTTCTAGTAACACATTCATTACCATTACAACTCATTCAACCCATCTTCATCTAGATGATTTTATGCATTGTCAGCATTGGTAACTGTTTCAATGCCTGTGGCTGTTTTAGAACACAGTTTATGAGGGAATGTACCATGAGAACCACCGCACCATACAGATGTTTTGGAAGGTTTTTGAGGAACTGACAGAGGATCGAAGGAAAGCTTTAGTGCGTAAGTACCAGATACAATGTTAATGGTTTAACGTTGAAACCTTAAAGAAATGAATGTAAGACATAAAAATGTCTAAATAATGTATTTAATACTGGATATAGTCAGCCTCATCATTTCATGAAATCTTTTACATTGGCTTTTCTGCACAGCGGCATTTGGTAGGTTGTTCATGAAAATTTCCAAGTGTGTAGAACCTGTTGCATTTTATGTTTCCATCAGCAACAGTGGTTATTTGAAATAAATGGAAGAACTGGTGGTCTACATGAGAAGTGATGGCCACTAAAGCTGAATGGACACAAACTGACAAGTGATCAGAGAGAGTAGAGCAGAACTCTACTCCAAAAATTTAGTAAATAAAGAAATAATCATGTGTTCTTATTCTCTAGTGTTTGTGACGGGCTATGAAAGAGTTCCTATTCTTGGCGACATTGAGATGAAGGTTCGAGACCTGCAAATTGAGGACGACTCTTATGACCGCTACCTCCCTGAGGTGCATACGTGCTTCTCTCTCCTGGATCTACCAATATATTCAACCAAGGAGATCATGAAGGCCAGGCTGACAGAGGCCCTAAACACCAAGGGAGGTTTCAAGTGATGTTGGCTGATGGTATGGCTTTACCTGGATCATGTACTGGACAGTCCCTCCAGTTTTTCGCGATTCCGCGATCGCTGAATTCAATGCAAAATAAACAAAACGCCGCATTTGTTCACGATGCTGCATAATTTTCCATTTTACAGCATAATTTTCCATTTTACCGGATAAATTTCACACAAAAAATGCAAAGATTATCAAAATCATCCATTTCTGTTTCCATTTCCATTACCTGCCAGAGCCTGATGTGTGCTCGCACGCATGATTACGTTGTCGACTGACATGACTAGCATTAGTGATTGTTTACTGTGAAAATGGCGGTGAATAAATCACATTTACCTTTGTACATAAGCACTAGAGACAGAGCAAAGCTATATCCTGATATAATACATTAGAGTTGAGGTAAATTGTTTTGTAGTGCTTGCAACAAAATTTTGGATCACAGAAAAATATCCACCGTCGACCACCATCTCAAAGGAAGCAAGCACGAGCGACAGGTGGATGTCTGGAATGAGGGAAGACGCAGGCAGAGGACAATGACAGCACAAGGATGACAACAGTAGCTGCGGAATGAAATAAAGTAAGCAACAGATGGTAAAATGTATTATTATCTGTGCTTAAACATCTGTGAGTGGCATTGTGGACCTTGACACACCTGAGTTAAGCAAATTGGTCCTGCGCTACAAGGATGTGGTTTCCAACTCTGATGCAGAGCACAGCAATAGCACCTATAAGCTTGTCCTCTCCAGCAGAGGGCGCTCCACCTCAAGCAACAACTTAAAGGCTCTGGCCTTCATGCGTTATAATCAGCGACTGAAGAGTGGTCTCATGGAAATGGAGAACCTATTGGTTGATGAAGTTGAGATGTAAAATTACACTCATGGGCAATTCCAGCATTACTCATGTCACATTTAGTTTGAGTGGGGGTTGTCTTCACCTATTTGTTTGTTTTTTGTTTACAAACAGGTATATTCAGTGAATTGATGTAACATTATTTTTGTACCCTAGCAATGTTTGAGCATGGCAAAGGCCAACATATGTAAATACAAGAAAAAAGTTGGTTGGTTATTGTCTTGCAATGACTTTTTGTCTGCGCTAGGCTTCACGTTACTATTTTCTGTTTTGAATGGTTTTCAAATTCTGAGGTTTTTCAGTGACACAAACACACACACACCATTAGAGTGGTGTCATTGAAATGGAGAACCTACTGTTATGAAATTGAGATGTAAAAGAATTGTGATGAGTGTATGCAAACTTACACTCATGCGTTCGCAGTAGATATGATATGTGTAACAATTGAGATTTGTGTTTTGAACCACAATGTTTGGTGGTACACACACACACACAACACAGAGAGTTGGAGAGTGGTCTCATGGAACTGGAGAAGCCATATGGTTGATGACATCATGCACACTCAAAGACTTGTTTAAATGTTGATATTTGTGTTTTGAACAGTTTTCAAACTACAATATCTTGTGAGACTGACAAGTTCAAGTTCACAAGTTCTTTAATTGAATTTGAATGTGTCAGAAATTGTAATGCTTAATGACACAAGACAATAAATGTTCTATGCATATTGTTTGTGTTTGTTTGTCATGTAGATCGATTTAATCTTTGTGAATATTAATAAACAGTGGAAAGGTTGTGATTAATGGGGGGGTCACAAAATCTTCCCCCAAATTCTGGATAAATCGCAACATTTGCCGCAAAATTCTAGGAAAATTACCACTGCAAAATCAGTGCTTTTGATCGCAAAAAGCACACCAAAAAAAGTCCCTGCTGGGACTGACTGGATCTGCAGAGGATCGTAGTGGATGGGATGAATTCTAAATTGGGCTCTCCTCTCTTATTTTGCCTCTTATTTGCATTGCCCTCTCTCAGAACAATCAAAATATTGAAGACATGACAAACCATTATAAGGCTGAAAGTATTGATAATGCAATCCTAGAAAATATAAGTATGTTTTTTCTTATTTTACATGTGTTAGAACTGCTTAGGTGTCAATGGGCCGGTTTCCCATTCAGGGCTTAAGTTAAATCAGGATGAGGCTACTTCTACTTAAATTAATCCACACTAAACAAATGGCTTTCTGAGCCATTGCTTAACTTCAGATTACTTAGTTCTAGACTACAGAGTGTCAGACTATGGTAATAAAGGACTAGTCAGATCATCTTTTGGAGGCCCAGTTGGATTAATGATGTGCACATGGTGCTAAAGTGAGGATGCTATAAAAACCTGGGGTGGAATACTTCTACATAAAGATTAAGCAGTGTGTGGAACTGGAGTTAGACACCTGACCCAACCAAAGCATGGACAAAGGCAAAAGGAAATGTTGAAAGAATTTCAGAGAGATTGAAAAAAAAAAAACCTTAAAGCAAATTGTGTTAAAGTCCCCAATAATTGAGAACAAACAGCATGATTCAGGAACAGAGAATGAACACACACATGTTCAACTAGGTGTTCAGACATGAAATCTTTGAAACATTAACTTCGTCTGACCTTTCCCAAATTTGCTTAGATTCACAAACTAGCAATTAGCAAGGAAATTACCTTACAGGTGTCCTAAATCATAAATAATGTGGCAGAGGATTTGCCACAAACAGAAAACTGTCTCCCTGACACACTTACAGTTTCACAGTGAGCTGGAGACTAAAATCAGCACTGATCGATCTCCAAGAGAGATTCACCGTTCAATGCTTCCACCGTTTATCCTGATCCTTGTCCTCCTGTTCTCTTCCATTTCTGCTCTTCGCAATCATTCTGTTATATTCTGTCAGCCTGTGCATCTGCATCAGTCTGTCAGTGCAATAAAATAATCTTGTTTTGTTTCTAAATCAACTTATTTCAGGAACTGTCAATCAGTGAGCATCAGTGTTTGTCAGTATTTTTAATAGACTAAGGCCCATAGCTCTCACCAGCCTTGTCTGCTTTCAACCAACCATGTGGAATACTGGATTATCTACTGACAACCAAGCAAAGACACTGCCATAGACCACATGCTGCTGCTGTGTGACGTGGCACTGAATTGAATGAGGTACTTTATTAATGATTTTGTATGGAGAATAATGCACTAATATATAAACAGTGATTAGAGCACATGCTTTGTTCAACAATCTACACTGTGTGTATTGAGAAATGGTCCATTGTATACATTTTTGTCGCCTCCTGGCAGCAGAAAAACGAGCTGGCATCAAAATTGAAGGAAATTTTGTCAACTGTTTATTTTATGTGTCACACATATATGTATTTATTGCTGTGATTGCTTCAGTCAATCACAGCTATTGTTCTTCGATAGCTTTATTATTGTTCGTCCGTAATCCATGCATTTTTTGCTGTTCAACTACTTCAGCATACTTCAACTTACAGACACCATTCAAACATTAAAATTTTCAGAATATTCAGGACATCATTGCTATGACTTTTGGTGTTCATATCTTTCAAAATATTCAGCATTTTTCAGCTGAGAAAATCCATTAAAGTACATTCAAACTTCCTTCAGGCCCTTCCTACTTTAAGCCCTTCTAACTCCTTCATACCTTCAGATAGAGACACTATTCAAACATGTTTCATGCTTGCAGACTTCAATCTTTCAGGAATCTGTTCAGCATTTTAGAATCTTTCACGGTTTTTCACATATTGCAATTTTAAAATACTAAAGATTTTTCAGATTTTTCAGGCTTTCCCATAAATGTGTGTTGTCCTTGTAAGAATGGAGGAGGTGAAGCTCATTGGCTGACAGCTCTCCACTGTAGATTCAGCTTTTGAAGATTTTAACTTCAAAAACCTGTTCACCTTTTAGACTTCACAAACAATACATACATAGAAACACGTGGATTTCTGTCCTCTTTCAGAATATGTAATCCTTTAAACAGTAACATGTGTAGTTATTCCTCTGTCTGCCTTTAAGTGACAATTGGTCCTGAATTTTCACCATAGAGCCTCATGTTAAATTTTCACCTGAGAAAAAAAGTTTTTGTCTTTTTCAACTCATATGTTGTCCTTTATTTTCTGCCCTTTGTAGTTAATAATACATCGCTATGTTCAGGAAGTTCTCCTGCCACTCATGGTCCAACCAGTTTCCCGATTGGAGTTCCGGTTTTTGCGCGAGAGGCCGTTGTTTGCCATGTGGTTTCCACCCCTTTTCTGCATTGTATCTGCCTCAGACTTGTCTGTC
>OMOW01000645.1:6357-17385 GCA_900312555.1 Lamprogrammus exutus | reverse complement strand
TTCAACGGCCGCTTAACCATGTCCCCTTGTGGTAGACGTTTGTCACATCCACCCTCAGTTTCCACAGTGGATAAACCAGAGGGCTGTTATACATTGAGGGAACAGGCTGCTTTTCCCAGAGCCTCATTCCTGTTACTGTATCCTGTCATCTAAATTCTGCTACAGCATAAATAAGAGTGGTATAGCGTTGTGCGAAAGTGATGTCATTGTTGTACACAGTAGCAATAGACTACTATTAAAGGCATCACATCTACACCTGAACACGTAATATAATCTCTGCAACGTCACTGGCATTTGATCATATTTGCACCATCAATTGAAATTACTAGAGTAGGAAGACTTAAATGATTGATAAACAGGTTTAAATCAAATCAACCAAACAAAAGTGTACTGAAACTCCACAATGAACAGCATGCTGTTTAATAATTCAGCTGAATTTATTCAATAAACAACGCCAGAGAGAAGTTTGATCTGAAACTGGGGAAACAAACTTCGGACCATAAGATGCAGGGTAAAAATTTGTGCGTGTTTATATTTTAAGTTAACACTAATCATGGTGAGATGACTGTTTGAAGACGTCCCTGGGCACACTACAGAGGTACAGTAGCAAGTAACAAGAGTGTCCTGAAGTAGACAGTCCTGGTCAATAGTCAATTGGCGATTTCAGATCTTTCCAGGGAAACTTCCACTCTCTATCTGCTCATCCCACCTTTCCACCTGCAGGAGAAAAGCAAGGAAACATCAACCTGACATAAACAGCAATAGTGCTTTACATCCACAGAGGTTTCATGTCAATCACCAGAACAGCTTATCAATGTCAGATGTGATCAGCAACACAAAGAAGTGCGGTGAAAAAACAGCAAACTACTTAAAATTTGTTTTATCTCTCATCACAAGCATTCATTTAGAAAAGCGTTCATAAAAAGAAGAGGAGGAGGAAACGTACGGTGGTAGGATAACTCAAGAAACATGTACCAAGACTGAGCTGCTGTCAGCACAACTTACCCAGCCCATGGGGCAGAGGCTTTTGTACACCCTCTGGTACCACTCACAGGGAGCCACATCTTGGTCTTTGGCTGACAGAGCCTTGTTGCATCTGTGGAAGTCTGGAGCAGAAAACAGAAGAGTTCAAAGTTACTTGACCCACTGTGAAACGGACAAATTAAATAATTTCAGAACAAAAAAGCAAAAGATATCGAAAGAGAGACAGAACGAGCATGAAACAGCCCGTCATTGACAGGAAGTGTGCGACTGTAACACGTGGCCATGCAATAGTAATGGCACACAGTTCTCTCCTGTCACAAATGGATTTGATGCGTGTGTAGAGGTCAATCTGATTGAACTTTGTCAAGCAAAATAGTGAAACTCTCCAAAGTTTGCCAGTTTGAGAGGCAGGGAGGGATTGATTGTATCTTTGTTCTTGTAACTGCATCATGAAGGAAAAGTTTGAAGGAGAGTGAGGGTAAACACAAAGAAGGGTATGATGGAGCGCGACAAGCTGCTGTAAGCCCGTAACCATTCTCACTCCAGCAGCACGCCGTCCCACCTGCTTTTAATGTGACTGAACTTCATCCCTTAACTCTGGTGGGACTGCTGCTTCACAGCAGAGGAAAATGTGTAGCTAATAACATTAATGACAACTTTGTTCCATTTTGGTGTGCCAGGGAACCTGCACACACCAGGGAATGTAGCCACTATTTTAATTATTTGACGCACCTATGTTTAATGATTTACACTTATCTGTTTGCTTAGAAATGTTTGAAAGTTCAAGTTTTTGATTATGGATTACTCAGAGAGGAGATTTCCATTTCATCAATTAATCACATTTGGCATGTATGGCACTTTTCCTACATAAAATACAGCTGAAAGTCCTTCTCAAAGACACAAATGACTTAAAAAGTAGAATTAAAATGTGTGAGAAAACAAAAGGAGAATAGTCATGCCTTACAGTAAGTAACATTCTATTGTATAACGACAAAGCATTTGTCCTTAAGTGTCCTCACCCAGGTAGTTCTGGAAACAGTTGCGGGTCTGGTTGGTGTTAGGGAAGCGGGCGTCGAATGGAGCAGTCCTGTAGTTTTTGATCTTTTCCTCGATAGTCTCGGCCATCTCAGCTACTTTCACACAGAAGTCTAAAAACAATACAACACACAAAGCAGTATTAACCAACGCATGTAGCTTAGCTCGGAATGCTACACATTAGCTTGCTAATGCTAACTATACATACTTCTGAGTAAAGTTCAATTAAATTATCCTCCCTAGTTTCTCGCTTTATTATCAGACGTTTAGATACAGTTTAGTTAACTTTAAATGACGTCTGACACGAACTACGACAATAACCACGGTCACATAGCTTTGAACGAAAGTTGCAAAAACGCATAGTTGGCATAGCTCGGCATACTGGACGCTAGCTGTTAGCGCGCTACTCTAACGTTAGCTGGATTGTATCGTTAAGACGCTGGGACGCCGAGCTGCTCTACGCTACTTTACATATTTACCACAAACGTGGTGGTGGGGGGGGTGACCCGCTAACCAAAAAGATTTAAAGATTTATAGATGTTTAAATTACAGACGGCTAACCTTGGGATGTGTGTTGATGTGTCCTCTTGGTGAAGCTGTCCTTCCTGTCTACGCGCAGAGGCTGCTGGGATATATTAGACAGCTGGGTAGATGAACTATGCCCTTTCAAAGACTAATGTATTTGACTCGAGTCTTTAGATTCAAAACGACTATTAGGTCTATCTCTCTATCCATCTATCTATCTGGTTGCCTTTTAATGTTTATTCTGCTTGAACCCCCCACCCCACATCGTTGTGCCACTGTAGTAACTACACAATTATTTCAGTGGTTGATAATCAATTCAATAATTAAGGCATTTAAAACAACTTATAGGCAGATTCATCAAAAGGTAAATGAAATGAAGTTCATTTGTATTTGCATTATTCTGTCTTTAAATGATGTCAAATTAATGTTAAATTAATGTTTCCATTTTTCCAATGTTTTCCAAATTCGTTAAAAAAAAATATCTGCTTATTCCACACTTCACTGGAATTATAATGCATGAATGAAAATTTTGAAATATTGAAACAAAAGTATTATATATATTATAAAGGCAATACTTTCTTCAAATCTGTATGGAGACCAGTATCAGTTACTTTACTTTACCTGTAGGGCTGGCCTGCTGTAGAAAAACAAAAAAACAAAAAAGCAAAAGCACACATGCGAAAGTGGTATGCCAAAATATACATCGTTTTAAAATATAATGGAAGTAATTTGTGTATTCTTCTATTTCATCAAATTGACACCTTGGAACACGTTGCCAACATCTACCAATCAAACTGTACTGTGACATCTGCATCGACGAGGCATCACAGTGACAGTACAATAGCATGTAAACTGAAGTGTTGGAAACATGGTGGGAATGAAGCAAAAAATAAGTCGTGGCTGAAATTATCATGGAAATTATTGCTTATCAGATTTCAGCAAAAAAATTCCAACATTGCGCATCCCCAGAATTTTTTGTGGCTTTGTCATTACAGAAAACGAAAATTTCCAGATGTATTTTGCACACATTTCCATGTAACTGAGCCTGACGTATTTGATATCTGTGGAATCTTGACCACAAATTCAAAACTGTTTTACAGAACCTTGAGGAACTTTGCACTGATGGACCTGCCAAAGAGTCTGCGTGCTTGACGTTTTCTGTGCTGTGCCACAGCTTTTGTTGCCCAAAATCCTCATATACAAGCTACACTGTGTGCTTTCAAACTCGTTTGTCCTGCTTAGAAATAGGGCCTGTGGCCTTGCGTGTCTTGCTCACCTTCCTTCAGGCACACGTCTACTCCACAGTAATCGATTATGTGCATTGGAGCCTTGAAATTTTCCTTCTTGTGCCATCTGTCCTCATCATTAAAACAGTCTCCTTTCTCATGCCATCGCCATCTTCCTGTCATAGAAAAGGTTGGAGATCACAGGTGTCTCTCTCTCGCTCGCTCCCTCCAGCTTCCTGTCTCACTTTCTGTTTCCTTCATCCTCTTTCCAGCAAGATCTCAGCCAGGTTCATGCATGCTTTGTGCTGCACTGCTATAGTTGTTCTCATCAGAAATCACAGCTGAGGACAGCACATGAATGGACATTTTCTTTAAAGGCCAGCAGGCAAACTTATCTTGTGTCTGCAGGCTCCGAGATCCAGTTTGATATAAAATAACCCTGTTGGAATGTAAGAGAAGTACAGGATTCTTTGCACCAAATATGTGTTTATTCTATTACAGTCTGTACAATATAGTATGCCCGGCAACAACTCAAAGACTTCACGTGCGCGTAGATTCACCCTTCTCCTCCTTTCTACTAGTCTTTCCCTCTCTCGCTCACTCTCTCACTCAGTCAGGATATAGGTGTTGTCCACTGCAAAGGAAGGAAATTCTGTCACTTAGAACAATGGGGCTGTTTCTCTATCTATAGACCCAGAGAGCCTGAGAGCCAGAGAGAGAGAGAGAGGGAGCAAATTCGTGTCCACTAAGAGAGAAAAAACAAAAGAAAAGGCATTGAATGTAAAAATAAAGACATTATTAATGGAAGTTCAGATTTAGCGATGGATACGTAGATAACTGAGCGGTTGAGAACTTTGGAAAATGGATTATTGTCGTGGGGAGAAAGAAACATACACGGTTATCCGATTTTTCTGAGCTGTATATTTGTATTCAGGTGGCGTAGGATAATCATTAACCATCCGCAAGGATCAGAAGTAACTGTGGGTAAGTGTATTCAAAATATAAATACCTTAACACGCTACAATTTCTTGAGGGTAACATTTTGATTGTATTACTTTTAAAAGAGTCCGTTGCATCTAGGACAGGGTGCTGGTGAAAAAACGTTTCACATTGTCACTTTTCCATTTCAACAAAAAAATAAATAATTTTGGTGTCGACACGCATGAATGTTCCACATCTGGTTTGTGGTCTTGTCTCGTGTTACGTTGCAGAAGATGGTACTTTTCCAGAGGGACAGTGATTACTTTTTGTCCCCAAATTCCACCTGCAGGGGAAAAAGACTGCGTGGTCCTAAATTTTAATGGTGATTATATAGCAGTCACACTAACAAATGGACAGGCGGTGACCTTTAGAGCGGTTATTTCCCTACAACACGACAGCTGAACCTGAGTCCCACAAAAGATGCTTCCTGTTTGAGGATAGCAAACACACACTATAGTTTACAGGAGAAATTCTGTTTAGTATTTGGGCTTATTTCTCTGTTTGTGCTTTTACCACACTGAGAGTTTGCTGTTGGTATCCTGTTGCTATTTATTGATGATGAGATCATTTCCTTGTTATACTGTTCCACTTCTGGCATTGGTGAAACACATTCCTCACTACAATGCGGAGGAAGACAAGAGGAAATATGACATACAGTATCTTGACAAACTGAAGATTTCTGAATTGAGTTGGGGGGGGAAACACGTCTCTAACATCTTCCCCTTTGTCTCTGTCAGATGGAGGGGTCTGGCAGTCCTCGCTTCAGAAAACTCCATTTCCCAGTGGGTCTGTGGATCAACTCCCCCAGGAAACACTTTGCCAAACTAGGTGGACGCTGGCCCAGTGCCATCTCTGTCAAGTCAGTGTCAATTTCTGTCAAATGTATTTTTTAATTGGCTGTTTTGTTTCAATGTTGTCACTTTTTCACAGTCATTCCGTCTCAAGTTAACAGACTGTAATGCCAAATACAGTTGGGTTAGAATTCAGTCTCATGAAAATTGTTAAGTGAACGTTGCACGAATGTCATCTTATCTTAGTTAAACTGTCACGAGTCTTCCCTTCTTTCAACCCTGCAACCTTTCCCAGGTTTTATTTTAGTCTTTGTTGCTTGTCCGTGTTTGGTCAGTCATAATTCACAGCTGACTGGTTCCTTCCTTTCTCCTTCCTCTGTCCTCCATCTGTCTTCCCCTCCTCTGTTGTTCTTAGGTCTACCACCAGCTCTGACGCAGCCTCCCTCCACGAGGCCCCCTCTGCTCCTTCCTCTTCCCTTTCTAACTCCACCCCCTCGCTGGCTTCCCCTGCCCCATCTCCATCTCCTTCCCCGGCCTTCCTCAGGCCACGGCCTGCTGGGCCTCAGTCCCGCACAAAGCGCCTTTCCCATCTCTTCCTGCGAGGGCGCTCTAACAGTGACCGGGACCGTGCCGTGGGGGAGAGGGAGAGAGAGGTATGGGCTCATTCGGCTGCCCCCTCCTCCCACCACTATCTGCCCCCTGCCTCTTCCTCTGCTCCAGGCCTGATCAAGATCTATGGGGATGCCCTCTCCAGTGGGGCCAACTATCGCTCCCTACTGGCCAACATTCACTCTACAGCGAGGCAACTCATCTCCCAGGTCATCACCCGCTACACTGAAAGAGAGAGGGAGGAGACAGATGACGCAGGTAAAAGAGAGGGAAATTTTCTCTCATTTGGACCTCTAGCTGTGATCCATTACCAGCAACAGTTTTTTCAAAAATGTTTTACCAATTGGGAATGACTTAATACAAACATAAACAGTGGTGTTATGGAAAAATAATTATACCCCCTCCCTTCCTCCATTACCTTCCAGTTCTCCAGAAACACAGCCCTGAGGACTTCCTGTTGTGTGATGTCATTGGAAAGCCCATCCAGCAGCCAGATGGAGCTATCAAATGGGAGACTGAGTGTCGGAGAAGTGTGGCCCCATGGGAATGTCCCTTGTTGTTAGTAGACATGTGGCGGCCTAAGGATGGATTTGAGCGCCGCTTTGAAATCCAAAGAAAGGAGGACTATGAAAGAGAAGAGATGGAGCGGGAAAAGGAGCGAGAGAGGGAAGGAGAGAACTATCAAGGTATACAAGAGACCTGTCTCACAGGTGTGGTACTTTGTACCCTGGTCTTACTTAAGGACTAACTCACCTGTCCTCTGGTTGTCTCGGCAACAGGTGTGCGCTGGCGGCGGAGCAGGATGTCATCAGGGGGCGGACCAGAGGAGAGCGAGCGTGGTCACAGAGGAAGGAACACAGAGCTCAGGAGGAGCATCAGTGACATGAACCTCAGCCTGCGGCGCCGCCAAGGCAACCATGTCAGCAATGAACCACGTGGTCCTGTCAACCGCACCAACAACAACGGAGAATTTCAGGACAGGAAAAATATTGTCAGCATGATTAACCCGAAGCCAGGAGAGGTGAGGAACACAGGTTTAGCATGTTAGGAAAGAGTTAATTGTGCCTTTGGTGTTCTGACTGCCATGTCTTAATCCACTCTTTTAGATTAGGGCATCAAAAATGGAGGGTAAGGTGGGATGGATAAACCAGCCAACAGAGGAAGAGAAGGATTACTCCTGCTGTGACCTGGAAGTGATGTCACAGAGTTTGATCCTTCCGCCCACAGACCGGCCCTACTTCCTGTTGCTGCAGGGTTACGATCAGAGCAAGGCAAGACATGTTGACAGATGATATCACACACACTTGTAAACACCACCCACACACATCTACGCACGTAAAACTGTATAAACACAGGATGGAAACACACACACTGACGCAGACAAGAACACGTGCCTTGATATGCTATGAAGTACTTTGAGTTCACACAGATGTGCACCTACTGTATGCACAGTAACAAATATGCTGTACAAGTGCAGATAGTTATGCATGGGGAATATGCATGCACACACCCGAACATGACATCATACCTGCATGTCTCTAATCGGCACATACCATCAGTGTTTCCATCTCTCTACAAGCCTCTCCCATTCAACATTCAGCACAAACAGCCACAGAGCAGCACAATGCCTCTAACATTTATCCACGTACAACACAAAATCCCTGAGTTCATCATTCCATCTCACACAATGATCTCACACAAGTCCCCATTGTAACAAACTGTGACACACTTCATACCTTATCAACTGCCCTCAGTTCAAGTTAGTATCTCCACGATTCAAGACTGAGATAACCATAGTACTTTAGAAGATAATAGACCTCCCTGCCTTTCTCTCCCTCTCCTCTGTTCTTCACTATGTGTGTTTTGTTCAGGATTTTGTTTTGTACATCATGGCGGGGCATACGCATGTGTTTGGAAGGAAACCTACGATGAGGGAGAGAGAGAAGGATAGAGAACGAGAGAGGAAGGGGAAGAGGCCTCTGAAGGTGGAAACGTTCCTCTCTGCTCCTGACCTCTTGGTCAGACACCTCTTGGTCAGGAGAGACTCAGCTGTGCCTGAGACGCCCTCAGGACAAGGTACACATTTTAAATCCTTGGTGCGCAGGTTGGCCCACAAATTTTCTATATGCTATACCATGCATCCATATGTTGTGTGAGACACTCCAAAACAAGACAATAACAGCAGTCTTTAATTTACTCTGTCTTAATATTATTTCATTTCATACCAAGCCCTGATGCGGCCTTTCAGAGGAGGGGCAGTCACCCACAACGGCGTGGCGCTTTACAGGGAGACAGTTCTTAAGCCTGGGGATGTGATTGGTCTGGGAGGCCACTTCCTTTTCCTGTACCGTGACCCCCGTGTGACTCCAGCTCCACCACTGGCTCTGACCCTGCCATGGCAGGCTGATGCCCCCACCACCTGCTGCCCCTCGGGGCTGGTGGACAGACAGGAAGCACTGAGGCAGTACCTTGGGTCCACTGAAGCCCTTTTAAAGTTCCATCCTCGTCATGCAGATGTCCTGTTACAGGTAAGAAAAGCATAGAGAACCTACACCAAGTGACCAGAAAACCAATGTAATGCAACACAACAGCCCTGTAATAAATACCTTTGTACTTAAAATATGCAGTTTTGTTGAAAATAGTTGTGTGATGACTCAATTGTATGGTTTGTATTGGGGCCATATTTGGTCTTATTGTCTTGTCCTACTCAGTGTACACCTTTCATTAAAGACACAGACATCTAATATTATGTTTATCTCCCACTTTTCCAATAGGAGATTATCTCCAAAAATTCCTCTCCAGACTCTGGGGGCGGTCCTTTAGCTCCTGCTTACCTCTTGTCAATCATGATAGATCATGCTTCCAAACACCTTGACCCTGCTCTCACTCCCCAGATATTACTGAAGGCAGCCAATCTGATTAAAGAAATTGTCTGGGTAAGTTATAACAACAATAGCTGAGTAAATTAAATATGATGTGATATGTAATATGACATAATATCTGAGGCCTGGCTCCTATGTTATTACCAGATAAATATTTGGGAAAATAATGATAATGTGATGAAACCACTCAGAGACGCTTGGCAGGAGAACATCAGGCAGGCAAATTGAGAGAGTGCCTCAGTCAGTCATACAGAAAACCCATCAGACAGACATATGCCCTTCATTGTGGCCTGGTATGTTGTGGACAGGAGTGAGGATGAGCTGATGTCACTTCCCTCCTGCTGGAAAATGTGCTGTAATTGTCCTGGCTGCAGGGCTAGACTCTGTTCCCCCTACTCCTCCACCCCCTCACTAAGCCGCGATGTCTCTCCTCTCTTCTGCCTCCAACTCTCTTTACAGGATAACATTAAGGAATTTGGGGATAAGCATCCCACGCAAAAGTAAGAACATTTTTGTCCAACGTCATGTTTCCTCTATTTAGAGATCTGAGTGATTCATTTATGCCTGTGCTGTTATGTCTTTGGTGCATTTTTGTGGTTTGTGAAAGCACTGTGATGTTGAAATATTGTTCAGAAATAGTGGAGTCATAATAACTCAGCCTATTTTTACTCACAGTATGATGTATTTAATGCCCCTTTAAAATGCCAACTATTCATTTAACAATAAGTATTTTACAGCTTAACTAATGTGAGTATAAATGTTGTGTCCAGTTCTACAGAACAAGAGGTTGAGATTATTGCTCCCAATGTCCAAAAACTGTCATCTGACCTTCGACCACTGATGTTCTGGATGTCAAATGCTACAGAGCTCCTTAACTTCTTCCAGGTCAAAGTTGAAGCCATGGAGAAAGAATGGGAGTTTGAAGGTGAGGGTGAAACGAGGACACCTCATTAGAGCAGATTCCTCCACCAGGGCCCAACAGTCCTTCAATTATGGCTCTCTCAGCTGTGAAATTTAAGGTTATTGACAAGGCCCCAACCCCTGCAGACAAACCAACAAACTTTTGATGCTAGCAATGCCGGTTTCAAAGTTATTGAGAAAATGGAGCTGTTGTTGAATTCGACTCTATTCTTCTTCTATTCTTTGATTCTTACTTTGTATGTTCTATATTTGTACTGTCGGCCAAAATGTAAAAGTGGTTATTATAGCACCACCATCAGGCTGGCCGATACCAAAATTGAATGAGTTCTTTCCTTGATCACGTCCAACCTGCCCACCAAGTTTCATGAAAATCAGTTCATAGCTTTTTGAGTAATCCAGCTGATAAACAGACAGACAGACAGACAAACCAACACAGACGAAAACACAGCCTCCTCAGCAGAGGTAATTACTGTTTCGAGTGGGTTTTTTTGTTTTTTTTATCCTTACAAGCAGCTGACAGTGGCAACATTTGACAACATTTGACACAGAAATAAAAGAACTAGACGCTCTTTAATTTAACTTAATGATTGCTTCTTTTAAGCCCCTGGGGATCCTGTACTGACAGCTGACATGGACACCTGTTCAGAGGCCCTGGCGCAGCTGGATGATGTCATTATGCACACCTTCCAGCAGTGTGTATATCACCTCACCAAGGTAAATATATACAGTATATATATATATCTTTACCCTCCTTATCTTCATCCTTTATTCACTTATTTTCATTTTACAGCACATCAACAACAAATTACTGTCTGTCCTTTCTGTCCGCAAAGACACTCTACTCACTCCTTCCTGCTCTCCTGGACACCAACCCGTTCTCCAGCGAGGAGAAAGAGAAGGAGAAAGATGGAGTTCGGGGTGCAGAGGGCGAAGAAAGAGAGGGTGGGGTAGAGGAGGTGGATGATGTGTCTGCCTTGCCCCCCAAAGTGGCAGGGCTGGTGGGAGGGGACCGCTGTTCCCTGATGCTCTCCAGAGAGGGCTGTCTGTCCCCCCCCCTCCCACCCCAAACCCTTT
>OMOW01000517.1:2689-18778 GCA_900312555.1 Lamprogrammus exutus | reverse complement strand
AGATCTACACTCTTTCCCTACACGACGCTCTTCCGATCTTCGTAATTTTTGAGATTTACTGTAAATTTGTCATATTTTCATTAAATAGAGAGGATATGAGCTCCCTTGAAAACAAAATCCAGGACGAAAATCAGGAAAGAGAGACTTTGCAGAAGATGAATACAGAAAAAGAAAAACAGATCAAAGGCATGGAAGCAAAGGTGATAAAAAACAACAACAACATTATTGCAGTACTATTATAAGTGGTGTTTTTCCAGAACTAACTAGAAATTGTGGGGGGGTTTAGCTGTGCAATCTCAGGGCAAAATTTGAAGCTAAAGTTAAAGCCCAGGAGGAATGCCGGAAAGAGGTTTGTTATCACTTTGAACCAGAAGATACACATAATATGGACTGCCATTGTTTTTTGTTTGTTTTCCGAAGCCAACAGTCTTTATGTTTTCAGAATAAAATGCTTAAGAAACAAATAGCAAAGGAGATTGTGAAATCCAGTCAACTTGAAAATCTGGTATATTGATTTTTTTCTCTTTCCACATCTTACCAACAATAGTAAGTTATATTACTTGGTACAGCCCCACACAATGTATGTGCCTTTTTGTTTTTTAGATTGGAGGTGTCCACACCATGAAAAGACAGACTGAGGGAGAACATCAGAAATTACTTAGAGATCTTGAGGCGAAATCAGCCTTTGCAACAGAACTTGAGAAAGAGGTTATTGATGTGCTGTTCCTCAATATTATTTGCTTTATTTTAATTAGTCAAAAATTGTATAACAGAAATTTGCTTTGTAGGTACAAAAGCTCAAATGTTCAGCAGATGATGCCCTAAAGAACAAGGAAGACACAGTCGGTAAATGTCAGCAGAAGATAGCAGATATGGTTGCACTAATGGAAAAACACAAGGTACGGTCATCTTAAACAATATTTTTTCTTTATTGAATTGCTCTTGTAAAGCAAGGCTGTCAATCAAAACACCCATCGTATCAGAAGGAACTTTGTTGTGTCATGAACAGAGCCAGTATGACCGTATGGTTGAAGAAAAGGATGCAGAGCTTGAGAACAAGAGGAAAGAGATGGAAGCTGTTTCCAGTAGGATATCACTGGTATGTTGCTGAAATTTAACAGACTATTAACATTTAAATTAAATGAATTAATATAGAAATTCTAACATTGCCAAAACTGAATTATTAAAACCAGGAGTTTGAGCTCTCAAAGCACAAAAGAGAAAAGGATACCCTGAAGCAACAGCTGCAGATAGAAATGACGCAAAAGGTACTGTATGTATTACTTCTTGTCATAGTGGAAATGTTTGATAGTTTGACTTTATATTGAAACAGTCTGTA
This sequence comes from Lamprogrammus exutus, assembly GCA_900312555.1. NCBI lineage: Eukaryota > Metazoa > Chordata > Actinopteri > Ophidiiformes > Ophidiidae > Lamprogrammus > Lamprogrammus exutus. The sequence goes on along the minus strand of OMOW01000517.1, from coordinate 17,439 downwards.
TGTGCTATATTTTTATGTTGTCATTGCTGTTAGGAAAATCTACAGAAGGAGCTTAATGACATTAAGAAAGAATTTTCATGTATGAAAAACACTCAACTGTCTGATGCAAAGAACCAGCAGGTGCAAAACATGTATATCAGAAAATAAGATGTTTGCTGTGAAAACAAGATGTACTTGACCAATTCATTTTAAAACTTTTAGTCACCAGAATTTAGCTCCAAACAATCAATATATTCAAAGACTCCAAAGGAAAAGTCTGCAAAGAGACATGTGTTTGACTTCACCATGACCAGAAGAACTCCTTCTTACAGCAGAGGTGATGGGAGTACTGCAGCCACCAAGAAAACTGTGAGTTATTCAATTATTATTACTTTTATATAGATTAAGAAATATCATTCTGGAAACATCCATTGTTATTCTGGAATGTTGAAATTGAAAGCTAAAGTGTCAGGTAATCTTGGAATTTGCTATGATTATGACATTTAAACTGGCATTATATTTTTCATGTTGAAGGAAGATTTATGTAAACTCAGCAGTTATCCACGTTCAAACCATTGTTATGGACCCCACTTCGGGATCTCAATCAATGGCATTAGCTCCTTGTTTCAAACATGGATCACTGATCTGAATTGTGTATGGGGAAAACATTCAGTGGATTTTTGAATGTTATAGTTGTGCACAAGTGTGTTTCAGGGGTGTTGCAAAGTCACATACCAAGTTGCTTTGTCATGCCAGTGCAAATACTGTATATCACTGTAACCCATTCCTGAATGATGTTTGCATAACATTCAGTTGCCTGGAGACCAGTTACAGAATCATAAATTCAGCACTTTCACATAGTTGTTAGAACTGTAAATGGCTTTTTATGTCTTTTATGTCTCGGGAAACTGTCAATGAATTCATCAAAACTCTGTCTCGAACAACACCAAAGTTAAAGGTTGAAAACAGTTTCCTACTTTGATGAAATAAGTTGCCTATGACACAAACAATTATAACAAAATTTGGTGTGTGTGAGTCTGTATTATTGTTGCATGATTCCTCAAAATGACATTGTATGACCTTTGTGTTTAAGAAAATTCACAAAGAAGACCTGAAAACCCCTAAAAGTAGTACAAATAGGGTTGGAACAACAACAAATATCAAGGTAATATATCATACTCAAATTTTCCAAAATGATTAAACTTAACAATGGCTTTTGCTGATATTTACACTTTTAATTCCCTTATAGTCCTATAGAATAAGGACACCCCCTTCTACACCGTTGAGGAAGGGCATCATAAAACTTGACCCCAAATCTGACAGCTCTGATCAAATTGCTTTATTGGTAAGTAGCATTTTGAATGGCTGGTGGTTTAGTATGTTATCAAGTCAGTCAATTTGTGAGCTATAATGGATCATTTATGTAATATTGCCAGAAGAACTTATTTTGTCTTCTTTGTTTGTTTCTCGTTTCTTCATGTTAGACCTTTGCAAACGCTCCTGAACCTAGTTTTTCTGCTCCACATGACAAACTTAACATCTTCAAAAAGGTAACAAACTGTTTTGATCTAACGTTAACTGAGATGGTCAAATTTTGAAATAGTTAGTCACTAGATTAATCCTTGGTCATTTCTGCTGAAACCTTACATCAAATTTTCTTTAGAGCCAGAGCCCTGCAATTCCCTGTAAATCACCAGGCAGTGCATTGAAGCTAGCTGCAATGAAAAGGATGAGAGATGCTGGTTGGACTGCTGTTACTGGCTCTTCCAAAAAGAAGAAGAAAACAAATGAAAAGGTCTTTGCTTAAATAGTACTGCTGCAGATAAACAGTAAACATTAAAGTTCATATGGTATTTAAAAGTTATAGGTCTCACGAATGTAAACTCACATATATTTTAATGTTGGAAAAAGTGTCACTGTTCAAACGCTGTGGTGGTGGTCTCCTGAAAGTGTTTAAGTGCTTGTTATTTTGGCATGGGAGAAGTGTGGTTGGATAAATATGACTACGTTCATCTGTTCAGTATATTTATGTATCAATCATTAATGTTGATACAAGTTGAAGCAGTTTTCAAATCCTCAGTATTATCCTCTGTTTTTTTGCCCACCATCATTTCATTACCTCTCTGCCATCAACTGCCTTTTTTTTTTTTTTTTTTGTTTTAAAGTTCACAAATCTGAAATTTCATGAAATTGAAATATCTTGAAAAACCTCTGGCTGTAATTTGGATTAGGATTGAGTGGGTTCATCCATTAAATGCTCATCAATCATCAAAACATCTAGTAGGAATTTTCCCTCCTTAATGAAGGAATTCGAGACAAAATTGAGATTGTTCTGCTGTTGCTGTTGGTACATCATCGCAGGTTGTATGACCATCATAGAGTCCTCCAGAAATTACGAGCGTGTCATCGTCAGCTGCAAATTGATCTGTTGAAAATAAATTAGTTTTTTTTAGAAATCTAGTTCTTAACTAATGAGTTTGTATTGATTGTATGTTTAATGGGGACACCTTACCTGTGTCATTGTAAAGAGGTTGATGCAAGTACTGGATTCTCTGTTTGTATTTGTGGAACATAAATATAACCAATGCCAGAGCAAATACTCCAAGTACAATGCTGAAGAGAATAGCCATATATTTTTCTGAAGTGTCTAGTCCTAAATCTCGTAGTCCTGGAAAAATAAGAAATTGAGGTAATCATACATAAGTCAAAAAAACATACAACGTGAAGAAAAAAATATGGAGCTAGTCACTTACCTTGTTTAGTACTGTGCATTGAATTTGAGGGAGTATTAATTGCGAGGGATGAATTTGCAGTAGAATAAATTATAGTGTCAGGTGTACTTAAAGAATCTACACTTGTCTGGATTGTTTGCGCAGTGAATGTTGGAGATTGAGTGTCATGGCTTGGGGATGTCAGGGATTCATTATTTGTTACTGAGGTCCAGATGGTTACAGACTGAGAAGTATGGGGGTGATTTGTGCTCTCATTTGTTGTTGCTGCTGCAGTCTTGGTGAGTGTTGTGGAGTCCTGGGGAGTGCTAGTAAATGGAGCTGTGTCTTCAGTTAAGTTTGAGGGAACAGTTGTCGATACTGCCACATCATCAACAGAGGAGTTAGATGGAGCCAGCATTGTAGTGGTGTGTGTCAGGTTTAACCCGGGGATTGTTATTGTAGGTCTGTTGGTCAAACTAGCAACTGAACTCAAATTCCCCATATCTGTTGGTGTTATTGTCGCAAGAGAAAAGGCCAGAAGGCAACAAGCCAGACACACAAAGACTGTTTCCATGGCCATTAAGCTCTGTAATTGAAAATAAAACATGGGCATAAAGGAACACTTGAGTAAAAGAAAACACATTGTAAACATTATTTCCCTTCCTCAGTAATATTCAGTAAAGAACTCAAGTCTTTTTATAAGTCTCTTTAATCTCAAACAACTGATGCAATAAACCTGACACCCTTTGTATGTAGGTCATATGCGATTGTGTTAAAGATTAAGTTCACTTATTACTGGCAGGGTTTACACATTTCAAGAGTTTGTGACTTTAAATGCTCTTCTCTTTATTTCTAATGTTTGAAAGTTTGTCTACCTTTATTAGAATGTTCAATAAAAAAACCTGTTTAAACACAATACAAGCTTTAGTTCTTGTTTATTGCTGTCGACATGAAAAATGCAGCTCACCTTGTAGTCTTTGAGTGAAAACAGTAACTTAGTTCGCTTCCTTATTTGAGTCAGTCTCCATTTGATATGATCTTCCACTCCCTGTACACGCAACAGTAAAGCAATGGTTTTATAGCAGTGGCAGCCACAGCTGAAGTCAGCAGGTTAGGCCTTTGTAAACTTCCTCAATAGCATGTTGCCAAGGAGACATGGGAAAGATTATATTACTTAGAACAAAGCTCTCTCTCTCTCTCTTTCTCTCTCTCTCTCTGTCATTTGTACAACTGGTTTGAGTATGTTTTCAGTCAACACTCTTTAACATTTTACAAAAGATTTATTAACTATCACTTAGCAAAAAACAGTATCGCCGTACATATTGAAAAACAGCATCATTTTGTTAGTTTATACAGGATGAATAGACAAAGGAAAGAAAGGAAAATTGGAAATAGAATATATAGCCCTTTATTTGAATACATTTAACTATAGCAGCCATTAGGGAGAACAAGAAAATTAGGAACCCTCATTGCTCTTTGTTTGGTTGTTCTGTAACCAAGAAGAAAGCTGCAATATTTCCAAAATTTTAATCAAAGGAATACATTTTATTGCCAAGTTTTGCAGAACATTATTTCTTGTTTTAGCTGCTGTTTAAGGTTGCAGAGGGATGTTGCAGCAGAGATAGCAAATGTCATTGCCAGCGCGAATAAGTAAGCTTTAATTGTAATAATTTTATATGCAAATTTGATTTTAGTTTTAGCATTAGTTGTCACTGTTAGTTGTAAGACAGCTCCTTGATTGAAAAAATAAGTAATTTATTGTGTTGTCATCTGACATTTAATTAACAAAATATTATTTTTTAATAAAGTAATATAAAAGTTTGTATTTTTGCAACATAGTGAAAACACCAAAATATACAGTACATCAACATAAATAGGCACATCTCAGAATTACAATGATTTAGAAAAGCTATATGTCGTGTGAAAATGCCTCTCAGACTATTTACAGAGCAGCATTAGAATTTTGTGACTTTTTCAACATCTTTACTCATTACATCAAGCTGTGAGTCTTGTTTGTCAGCTCCCATGTGGAAATCTGTAGCCTTTTCTGTGAAATCTGGCACCTGTAGTGGGTTCAGAGGATTAAACAACTTATTAATAATTGGAAAATATTGCAAAATATTTTGTAGTTTAATAAGTAATGAATAATTTAATTGTTTTCTGAGAAAAGCGACAATCTCTACCTCTGAGTCACTGCTGCAGCTGAAACAGATCAGGTCACTCCACCTCACAAACAGATTAGAGTTTAGCCTCTTCTGTTTGCATCCACCTAAATAGAAACATCCCCATGGCTGTTATGTCTTGTTATATAGTAGGTGAAACCAGCTTTGACATGTCTCTCTGGGAGTGAAGATAGGAGAAGATGTCTCACCTGTGATCATGCTTACAAGCATGCCGCTCACCATTGTGGTCAGTGTGCCCAAGAGAGAGAAGTAGAGGTAGGACAGAGAATACCAGGAGTCTGCGAGGGGAGGCCTGACGCTGACACACAAACCAAATCATTTGAGTAAACATCCCAGAGACCCCAGTTCCACATTCGTTACTGAATAACAGTAATTAGCACATGGACATGGACACACATGTCATCTGGAAATAAATATCATATACATATTTGTCAGCTTTTGTATGGCAGACATATTTTTAGAAATTCTGTTTGCATTTTGAAGTACATACTCAGCGGTCAATGGCTCTACACTGGTCCAGGGAACCATTGTTGTGTAGTTTTGACCCATTGTGTTGTTGCAGCCTGCAATGCTGAATGGGAGAGGATTTGTCTTTTCATCTGTGGCTGGGTAAATCTGGGATCCAATTCCCACCCATAGAGTCAACACTAGACCAGTGACCAGTCCCACTAGCCCTCCCTGCAAGATAAATACAAGTACATTTAAATACCTCTTGTGGTATGTTTCACATATGACCAGGATTTGTTCTTAACGTCACTGTGAATGTATCAATAAGATAGAATACTCACTATGGAGTTTGGTGTGCGGAAGAGGATGCCTAATAGGTAAAGACCCAGAAGAGGCCCACTGATCATGCCAAATATAGACAGAGCTGCCTAAAAAAGAAAATTTAGAAGCAACTGTGAGTCTCAATATTTAACAGAAGGTGGCGCTGTAGACTAAGAAGTTGCCACAGCGGTGTTCATGTACTGTGCTATAGAGGCTTGCCTGCAGAATGCTTCCCATGGCAGAGGCAACTCCAGCCATCCCAATACACAGGGCACCATAGAACACACCTGGGATTTGTAAAAATGAACATTTGTTATAAATATATTTTTTAAATAGTTGAGACAAATGCACCACTTACTCAGTGGTCATGTGTGTATTCACTTTATCCTCAGTAATATTTACAACTTTTCTCTGCATCATTTCTCTGTGCCCTATTCAAGCATTACATCTTTAAATAACTACAGAGTAATAAACATTAAACATTTGTGGTCTTTTCTCCAAAGGCCATACAAATACAATACCATCTATTGTGTATTTAAACTGAATGAGGCAAGAAACAAGTCCACATCCTGGACAAATCAATGTGAAATTGACTCACTAAATAGACAATCATCTACTACCTGAAGGTCGGTATTGAGCACATTTCATTTGCTGTTAGGCAGAAAACACTTTATCTGTTATGTCATAATAGACCGGTAACTGTACTATTAGCTAAGAGTACCACAATAAGATAATGGTTATATCATGTAAGGTTCAAAGAATCTGTGGTTGCTGTGCAATGACAGGGTCTCCACCTTTTTCAGCCACAGCTGTATATTCTAATGCATTCTAATACAATAGGGTTGCATTACATCTTACCTTTGTGTCTTTGTGTATAAGTGTATAATGTTGAGTTTTTGATGATGTTGTGTTGCAGAGATGTTAATTAAACTCTACTGTAACTTTGAGGTTGCATAATATAATACAGATGTATTGGCATCAGAATTACAATTGTGTTGAAGCAACGTTTCTGTGACACCGTGTCAACATAAAAACAACAATTGAACAGTGGAATGTAATATATTTGTTACTCAATGTAGATTCATTGCCCCCCTTTTTTCTCTAATACATGACCCTTTTCTGCCAGTGGGAAAGTATTTTTGCACAACTTACTCAGGCCCATATTCATCCAGGACACCTGCCTGTTTGTGAGGTTTTTCCATACAGGAAGAATAAAGTCTTCCACTGTGACAGCAACTAGGGCATTAATGCTTGAAGACACGGTGCTGGAAAAGATGCAACGGTAAGCTTTTAGCAATGAACAGAAGGTCACCTAGATAGATTAGATTAGATTGTTAAGATTAGTTGCAGGTAGCATGCAGAATGTAGTAGCAAAAATATTTACATATACATATAGAGACCAAACTCTCTTGAAATGATAATGAGAAAATGTTTTGTTTTCAGGGAAAAATGACCACAATCTCAGGCCAGAGGAGGTGGCAGCTCTTTTTTCCTTCCCATTGCCCCTTATCTCATGTACCACTGGTTTAGCACTTCTCCTATCAGTATAGCACTCGTTGATGACACTGATATGAAAGAACACATTTTCCTACTTTTTTTTTCAGGCCTTACCTAAGGGTTCCACTGTATGCAGCAGCCACAAACAAACCAGGGATTCCAGGGTAAGCAGCCAGAATATCCATTACAAGGTAGGGAAGAAGCTGGTTTACAGTACAAATATATTTTTACTGTCACCTAATGATGCTTGGTTACAAAACGTATTGCATGATTGTCAAGGTGATGATGTTAAAGAGAGCAGTGTATCAGTTACCTGGTCAGGTGTGCTTATATCATCATTAGTGAGTGGGTCACAGCTCTTGTAAATGGAGAACATGGTGAGGCCAGAAAACATAGCCAGACTCAAGGTTACCCACAAGCCAACCATGTTCACGTACAAAGACCTGACGGATGACATCAGCAATCATGTAAATCAGTGCTCATACCCTTGCTCATTGTTTCCTCACAGACACAAAAATATTGCATTTATGTGCAGGCACTAACACTCACATTTTGGCATGTCCTAAGGTTTTGCAGGAGACGTAGCGCTGCACCTGGGACTGGTTGATGGAATAGATAGATACCCACATCACGCTGCCTCCAACCACAATAGTCCAAAATGTGTGACGCTTTAGAGGATCTGGGTCAAAGCTATAAAAAATATTGAAGGTAATATTTATCATTATTATGTGTTCACATTTACATGCTAGTACAGGCAGAAGTCACTCTAAATTGTACATTTTGTACACATCCGGTCTCATTAAGCCCTATAGTGTGCCTGTTGTGATACATATGTGAAAATGCTATAATATGTGAGCCATAGGAAACCAATCTAACAAAGGTCATTTGTTATCTTTTGTGTGACTGACACCTTAGTCAACACTGCGCTCTGAGTTGGGAAACATTTTGTACCATGGCCAAACAAATACTATTTGGCCTAGTTATGTGCTTACTCAAATGCATCTAGTCTGCCTCCTTGGCGAACATCTTCCCAGATTGTTGTCAGGCCTCCTTGCAGTACAGCTCCCCGAGCAATAACAGCCACAAAACCCGCCAACATGATCACCATCTGTATCACGTCTGTCCAGATTACTGCTTTCAGACCACCCTGAAACAAAATGTGTTTTAGAATCAGTGTTGTCAACGTTTGGCTACCCTTTCCATGTTAGTGCTAGATGAGAAATATACTAATGTTATAGTTTGTCTAATTTCGCATGCAAACAATGATGACCATGTATACATTTTACACATGGACTACCAAAAAAGGTGGATGAGACCAAAATGTCAAAGTTAGTTTATTGAGTTTGTTTTCAGCTGCATATTACCAACCAATGTGCAGTAGAGGATACACACTGCTCCTGTAGCTACCAGCACTCCCCATAGATCAAGCCCAGTGACTGAATAATAAGAAAAACACATTATTATTCATATGAACAACCGAAATAGGACGATTGAGTCTTTCTTTCATATTAAGTCTAACTTCAAGTCAAAATTTTATCATTTATGTGGATACAGCTGACAAACATTTGTGTATTTATCCACATTTTGCAGCTCGGCACTAGGTTGGTGTCTTTCATTCCATCCATGTTTGTACTCATTTATTATTTCCAGTACAACAAGAACACATTTAGGCACTTCTTTGGTAGGTATGAGTACAACAAACAAGAGAGAAAGAAAAACAATGGCATGTTTAACATGAATATCAGGACAAAATATATAAATATAAAGACATAAAGCACATTACACTCTGACACCAGATAAAATTGTAATTTACTAATTTACATTTCAGCAAAGCTAAAACTTTCTCAGATCCTTGTTTATCCTTGTGTGAGCTGTTTAATACTTATAACTGATGCCAAAACACATCATGACTTACCTTGATTCAGTGCAAGAGCTGGGGCATAAATGACCAAACCAGTGTACAGGGCCTGAGAAGGATGCCACTATTAGTTGATTAGATTGAAACATGAATGTGATTCATAATTATGTTTTGTAAGAATAACTATCAAGACCCAAATTTACATAAAGTCAACAAGAAAAAAGACAGGTGCTGTTTAATATTGAACATGTTTTATGTTAATCCTATTTGTCCCAGCCTTCATCCTTTAATGTTTTTGCTTTTAATGATATGGAAAGAAACACAATATGAGTGTTCTCATTTCATGAAATTACATTTTATTTACCGTCTGTACAATGTACATTGTTGTCCCAGTTATTCGAATGAACCTGTTGAAGCGCATCTCCAGGTACTGGAAATGAAAAGGAAAGCTTGACAGTTAGAAAACATTTACGGATTTGGTTTACACCAGAGGTTCTCAAACTGTGTGACACGCCAGTCAGCCATTTGAGTTTTTTTCAGAGAGTTCTAAAGCACAAACAGCCTCATAAAAAGTCACCTGTTGCACAATGCAACACAGGCACAGGAGCTAATCAGCTTTGGATATGGTTGACAAAATTAAAAGCTGACACAAGTATCTACACAAAGTTCTTTTTTGCAGTTTGATCTCACTTAATTTTTAGTTTTTGAACAAAGTGATTGCAATTCACCTTTAAGAAATTTTGTGCATAACAGATTCCTTTTGTGCTCTTTATTTTTCAAAAAGCACATAGAGACCACTGGAATGTGTTAGCGGCAAAAGTGACAAATATACTTTGATAAAGTTGAACTGTACTACGTTTAACTTGCATTTTTACTTATCCAACGGAAATTATTGAAAGACAAGCAATAACGTATTCTGTTGCTCACAGGAATAATCTATGATCTGTAATGTCTCCTTACCTCATAGGCACTGGTGATACCCAGCCGGTAAAAAAGGGGGACAAAGATCTCAGCAGTGATGGTTGACATGATGGCATAGGACAAGGCAAAAAGCCAGAAGGCAGCTCCAAAACGGTAGGCCTCAGCAGGTGTACCAATTACTGTGATGCCAGACATGAAGCTGGCAGTGAGCGACATGGCAACTGGCACAGCTGTCATTTGCCGTCCACCCAGTAAAAACTCTGCACTGGTGGTCTCCTTGCGGCCACGTATGGCCTGGAAAAGGCCAATGCCAGCAGCTCCCACAATTGTTCCAGCAAACACCACATAGTCCCACACTGAGAAAGTGGCCACTGAACCGCCTGTACCAGACATAGTTAATCAGCAGAAGGAGCCTCCTAGCACTAACACGTATCTCTTAACTGCAGTTAACACTTCAAAGATTCAACACACTCTCTGTATGATGCAATCTTGCTAATGTTTAATGCTATCCCTTCTAAATTTGCTTGAAATAAGCAAGCAAATTCTTAATTTAGATGCACTATACAAAGCGGTAATTTCAAATACCAACTGAAAGGTACACGCCAAGCAAAGCCAAAGAAAAAAGTGCCAGTAATTTCATGTGTCAGTAATTTGACACTGAATCAACTGCAAACATATTTCCCTTCAAACCCTCCATAAAGAATAGAAATGTCAAAAGGTATCAGACATTTAGTTCTCTGATGTTTCCAGCTTTGCCAATCCAGACATGAGTAGAGTCCTTTTTACACCAGCAGAAAACACTGACATACCGACACTACTGCTCTTACAATTAGCAGGGGTCTGATCCACACTGATGATGTCTCTAGATAAAGATTAATTCACTTTGGTTAATAATCCATCAAGGACACGTGGTAGTAATTCCAGATTCACGGTGATTGTAAAAGTGCTAAACCTGTGTCACGCTGTCGTTCTGTTGATGGCTTTCTAATGGCACATAGGAAACCTTATGTCGTAAATAAAGAGCTCAGAGAGGGATTCTCAGCAGTGATTGGTCACATTAGAGATTGCAGTGGGACAAAGCAAGTAAAATCGTCATGGTAGACAAAGATATGTTTAGCAGGTCTAATTTTGTGTCATAGTGAGTTTTCTTTACTAAGCAACTCTTTATCTTACATACTTCTTTACAGGAAACGGTACATTTCATTTCAAACCCAAAAAACCAGGGTCATCATGTCTTTATGTCATTGGGACATAAGCTGTAGAAAGAGAAAGGAGAATTGAGTCAACCCAAGAGGAGTTGATAATATTCTGTAGATGATTGTATAAAAAACATAGTTAAGTTAAACATTTTTATGGACAATGGTATTTCAGACTAAAATTCTTCAGCTTTGTGTTTGCACTGTGGATGCTTTGTGAGCGATTACATGTAAAATTAGAGAGCTATTGATTAAAGATTATCTTTTAGAATTTCTTTCATTTTAAGTCACTTTGAGTGAGAGCACCAGTTACCGCAGATGCCTTTAAGGTTATTGTAAAGTGTCATCATGTTAATGTTTACACGGATGAGTGAGAGCTGGGAGAATGAATGAGCAGCTGAAATGTATTTTTTTTAGAGCTGTTTGCACTATATCAATGCTTCACTGTATTGTCATATTCTGGTCATTATCATTATCATCCCATTATTCCTATTCACTTATGTATATTCGTACACAGTAAATCAATTGAGTTATACAATGTATGAGTCATGGTGTCGCTGACTTTGCTTTTCTTTTTAAAACATGCACCCACACACGGGACAGGTGCACCAATAAAAACCTGCATGAGGGTGAAAACAAACAGTCATGTGCTTTACAATTATGACTCTGAGAGACTTTTACAATTCTCAGCAATCATTAAACAAACATGTACCCATGCTGTCAGAAAGTTGCTTTAGTACGCCCTCACTGTGTAAGTCAAGATAGAGACTTGTCAGTATTACGTAATCTAGCATGGATCAGTAGTATGTTTCTGGGAAGGTTGGATCTATAATGACCTGTAGGTTATCAAAATGTCTATTCTGTTATTGCATCAGTTTTAAGTTCACTCACTATAAGAGTACATCATACTACTCCCAGAATGTTTTCTGTTGTGATTGTATCAACACAGTGCATGGTTGGTAAAAGCATAATTTCTACATTAACTTTAAAAAGTACACAGATTTTTTGCATTCTAAGAAGAGCTGTTGCAGTTATCCATCCATCCATTCTCTATACCCGCTTAACCTATTTAGGGTCGCAGGGGGGCTGGAGCCTATCCCAGCGGTCACTGGGCGAGAGGCTGTTGCAGTTATATTTTATATAAATGAGAGCAAAACTCTGGTCAAGCAGAAGTCAAGCTTTCATGGATTTTGTGACATCTAGTGGACACAGAGAGACAGCAGGGTCAGAATCCAGTAAATCAGTTACTATGGTTACTACATGACCTTTGTTTGTGAAGGAAAATAATTAATTCATGTCATCCACATAATGGACTAAATGTTTAGTACTTTTTGGTAATAGATAAGCGATAATAAGCAGCTTGGATCAAGGTGGATTAAATTGTGTCCACATAAATACTTTTCAACGAGGATTCTCAGACTCACAGCATCATCAGGCCTGCAAGGCCCCACAACTCTGAGCAAGTGATCTTCACATAACATAAAGGAATGTGTATTTGATGATACCATACCAAACATTTTATTGTCTCTGTTATCTGACTGTCACTTTATTTCTTAATCTTTCTTTCCCATGCAGGTCCCACATTGGCTAGGATTTATATACAACACTCCATAACATGGATCCTTCTGTGTTTGCCTGTGGCCTGCTTTTGCTGCTGTTCAGCCCAGTTGCCCCCAAGTGTATTCCCACTGACTTTACCCTTTACGTGGAGAAGCCAGGGTGTGACTACTGCGTGGCAATCAACACTACTATTTGCATGGGATTTTGCTTCTCAAAGGTATGTATGTCTTTTGCTGTGTAAGAACTTAATACGCATCTTCTTCGGAAAAAAGAAAACAGATAAGGGGTAGTTTAAATATCAAATACAAGTACACAGTCCATATTGTACATTTGGTAAATCATCTTGGAGATGTTGTCTCACTTCATTGTATATATTTTATACGTCTCGCCAGATTGTAAGATAGATTTACAAACAGTCTAATTAGAGAGGATTGCAGTGTTTAAATAGGAGAAAAAAGGATAATACAGAGATTATGACTTTGCTTAATGTCACATGCCTGAGGAGAACATGTTTAAGATAAAGAGTGGTACATAGATAAGAGGTGTGGATAGCTAAAACCTATGGTGTTGTGCATGAGGACAGAACAATCATTAGTCATGGATTTCTGCCACAGTCAAGACATAAAATGATTTTGGGCACATTTGCCCATTTTATTAGGGAAAAAGTGGACTTTTTTTCAGTACAAGGTATCATGTTATAATGTTAATGTTCTTGTGATGACAGGACAGCAACATGAGAGCTATTGCCGGACCACGCTATCTTATCCAGGAAGTTTGTACCTATGATAAAGTGGAGTACCGCACAGCCATACTCCCTGATTGTTCCTTTGATGCCGACCCTGTCTTCACCTACCCTGTGGCTCTCAGCTGCCACTGCAGTGCCTGCAGGACTAACAGCGATGAGTGCGCCCACAGAGCCGGCAGGGACGGAGCTAAGTGTACCAAACCAGTCAGACGTATCTACCCATACCCTGAGCAAAGAAACTACTAGGTCCCATTCTGAGTCGTGTGCTTTCGTTGTAAACATTCATCAATTTCATGATGAGGAAATTCATCCTCGTCCTCAAGCTCTGCGATGAATAAAATGACATCTGTTTTGCTTACAACGGGACTTATCTTGCTATTTTTGCTGTGTTCATTATTTATCCTTGCTCTGAAACAGATACCCTGAAAGATTCAATTAAAGATGATGTCTCTGAATAGCTCTCAGACTGAATTGTGCTTGGCCTAATCACATCCTGTGCTGGACTGTCTGTTTACCAGATAACCAACATAAGTGTGACACTATGTCACGTCATGCTGCTATATTTACCCTCATAGTCATACTGGAAGGCACGTGTTTGTTTATACACCTCTTATTAATCAGCAGGTCAGATGTTAAGCCATAAAGATAAGGTACAATACATGCAGAAGAGTCACAGGACTTTTGTGTAATTCTTTTAACAAATGAGTCATTTGTAGCTTATCCCAAGTACAGTTTTCCATTCCCAACAGGAGTTTACAAAGACAGCTGGAGTTTATTAATAGCTGAGCAGCTCAGAGTGGGTAACAAGGGAGAATGTAATATAAACCCATCATGTGCAATCTCCCTCTACCATCATATATGATCAAACATATCACAGTATTAATCAGTCTGCGATGATTTCCTTACCACAATCCACGTTCCCTTACTGTGTTATCTGTATTTATGTTGATTCAGAAACTCCCATTCTTCTGGCACGAAACATCGGCCCAGAATAGAATAAAATAGAAGGTGATCTGAGATAGCGCTCTCACTTTTCCCATTTTCACCTGTAAAGTCCACTGTCACTGTGTAACAGTATCTCAGTATATCCCACAGTTGAGAGGAAATTGTAGAGTTTTTTTTATTGTAGAGTTAATTCACCAAGACTGTGAGGCAGAAAAGCAGTTATGTGAAGACAACATAGAGCTCAAAGACCCCGTCCATAGCCAGAAACAATAAAGGAACAAAGGGACCTTTATGTCCATGAAGGTGGCTGTATAGCCAGGTAGCTATAGAGACCAGACCAGAGACTGGTTTGCCAAGAATGTGGATGGACAGGTTCATACTTTCGGT
>OMOW01000508.1:4084-17480 GCA_900312555.1 Lamprogrammus exutus | reverse complement strand
ACATAACACAGAGAGAGATAATGGAAGTACACTGGAGAGCTAGGCACAAAACACTAACAATCTGGCAGTGCGTGGACAACAGACAGGAGAATATATGCTGTAGAGGAGATGAGTTGATGGGAGGCAGGTGTGCAGGCTGAGCAAGTGAAATGAATGAAGGGCAATCAGGAGGGAGCCGGAGAGAGCCCAGGACAGAAGGCACTCCCACGCGATCTGCGCACACACACACACACACGCAGACACACTCAAACAGGGAAAAACAGGGGAAAGGGGAACACAAAACAACTGGAAACACGGCCGAGCCGTGACATTCAGCCTATTTAAATGGAGAAAAGGTCTCCCTGTGCTGTTTGGTATCAGTGTGTGCATCAGAAAGAAAAGAAGGGATTTGTCTGAGATGGAAGAAATTAGCATCAAGCATGGTCAAGGTTATCTCCAAGTAGCTCGATATAAAGAATGGTGAAAATAGAGAAGAAAATTGTGGGGTTTTTTGTTGTTGTTTTTTTGGAACGGTACCAAAACTTTTAATCTGTACATGCTAACCAAACACTGGCTGAATAAAAGAGTATTTAGCTGCCCTTTTAAAAGAGACCACAGAATCAGCTGATCGCATGCCATAGTCTTGGAGCCACAGCTTTAAAAGCACGGTCACTCCCTGTAATCCCTGATCAGAGGACCTAAGAGCACAGCTCACGGTGTAAGGATGGAGTAGGTCAGTGATATATTAGGGAGCTTCATCATGCAGGGCACTAGATGTATTTTGAAATCTAAAAACGTACAGGAATCCGGTGTAGCCAGTGTGTGGGAGTAATATGTGACTTTCTATTGGATCTGGTTAAAAGCAATGCATTTCAAGACGTTTGTGATGGCACTTGTCTGAAACCACTGAACGCACACACATGAAATAATGCACAAAAAACAGATTGTTGAAAGTTAACAATTATTATTGCAATAAGGAGACAAACCCTCGATACGAGACAGTGGAACAAATTCGCAGGTCATTTTCAACAAACTGAAACTCATAGGTTCCTTTTATACTTATTCAAGGAGAAAGAAACCGACTCTGGTTGGACAATATTAGAAGGTTCAAGCATTCCAAAAATAAGCATGACTCCTAGTGTGTCCATATAAGTAAACCACATGTCCATGCACTTTGACCCTTAGGCATTAGTTAACACTCTAGAAGAAACTGGGTCACCAACATCAACCTTATTTTTAGGGACAACTAGGTTTCCTATTTCCTGAGCAAAGATCTTTGTTGCATTTCTAGAACAGTCAGAAGTCAGATAGGACAAGGAATACTCTATAATAATATTAAGAGGTTAGATGAAATGATAAAACCAAGCATAAAACATACTTCACTTTTACACGTTCAAGGGAGGTTTTATTCAGACGTGTAGGAGAGGTATAGGCTAAGCATGAATAAGAATTTCAATATCAGCCTTGAGCTGAAAACACAAGTGGGTTGAGCGAACATCAAAACACATAAAGAGGTCGAAAATGACATCCAAGTTACAAAAAATGGATTTAAGAGAGGCTTGATTGATTGATTGAAAGGCTGATTTTAGGGATTGCGCTGTCAGTAGCAATGACAAGGACTTATCTGAATTTAACTGCAGATAATTATCAGCCATCTAATTTCAACAGCATTCAAACAATCATAAAATGTGGATAACTTGTGAACCTCTTCTGAAAGAGCTAAATTCTTCTTTCAAACCTCTTCTATTTCACCTATCTGAAATGTAAGGGTAAAGGGAGAACCAATCCAATGCAGCTCCAACTGGTTTAGTCTAACAGAATCTGGAGATCAACCGTATCAAAGGCTGAGCTAAGATCCACAAACACAAATATAGAGCATTCTCCACCATCGGTAACAAATTGAAAAAACTTGACCGAAACTTATCACAAAACTAATGCAACTCCAGTGCTGCACGACAACAAACTTTTTGATTAGAAAGGAAACTTAGATATGAGAGATGTCTGTAGCTCTTTGGCAAGAGGGGGTCAGTATAGGCATGGGAGCCATTTTCACTACATCAATTCAGGCAGCACAGGACACAGATAAATTGAGATCTGACGCTGTATAAATTAGGCCTCTGCATGTGGCAATATGTTCGAAATTGAAATGCCAACTCATTGCGAAAACAATATTTACGATAGGAGTGACGGTAATGTTTAATATTGACATATTTGGCAACAATATGAGATGGAGCCAGGGGAAATAGAAATGGAGAATGTCCTGTATATGCTTCAACAGAGGAAAACTACTACATTTCAAAACTTAATTGCCACAGTGCAATTGCCTTCTCCCCCCAATGTACCCACAAAATCATAATCAAAATGTTTTTATGCTCCCCATACTTTTGTATTCCTTAACCTTAACCCTCACCCGCTCAGTTTTATGAGACTCTGTTGTCTTATTGCAGCAAATAAATTTTCCTCAACTCATCCCTCTGACACAAAAAGCCCTCACTTCAGCTTAAACGGCATACAATGCCAATGAGATTCTGCTTGCTACAGCTGAGGGTAATCTACTGATCACTGCTTTCTTTACAGGATGTTGATTTTGGATATTTATCATGCCAGCTAATCCAGCATGTTGCATTGCTAATGTATAATTGTTGATTTAAACATCAAATCAACCACAGGCCACTTCAAAACCCTGTAATATAGTTGTGCATCATCATTGCTAACAAGTGCAAATCACAGCACCCGTATTGCAAAACAGTTTTTTTTCCTGACATATTAAAGCAAGTTATCAAGTTGCTAAGCCACCTTGACTATTCACCAGTATAATCCTTATCTCATATTGGATGGCTTACATTGATAAACCATACTCTAGCTAAACATACTTCCTGTCATGTACATCCAGTGATTTTCATCTCTCCAGTCTACTTAATTTCAAGACATTAATCATAGCAATGATCTGATTCAAGAGTCAGTGGTGTAATGTGATGGCTATGGTATTGGAAAATTACGTGTCAAAGGCAGGAGCTGATGTTAGTTGCATAATCTAATGATAGCTGGAGATTACAGCAGGTCTATTTTGCTAGATTCGAGACACACATTAGTGCTTGACAAGCGCATGCACACACTCAATCTCAATTTCACCACCACGGCTTTAGCAATAACAGCAATATTGCATGTTTTAATGTTTGATTTGTGTGTGAGTGTATAATGACAGGTCAATGCCCACAGAGTGTATGTGGGTGAGATGGATGCTTTTACCTGTGGTTGAACTCTATCCACTGAGGCTTCCCTGAGGACTTTACTTCCAGCCTTACCCATTGTTTTCCCACTTTGACTGTAATATGAAGAGGAAACACAGATAGTTATAGTTCTCACACAAATTCCGTCTCCTCTCCCTCTCTGTATTGAGACAAAGAGCATCATAGCCAGAAACCCCCCTTTTTAAATGTTATCTACTGTGTTTTCTGCCCAAAGGTGTGTTCTTTCCTTTGTTCCTGCTTGATAAACGTACACATACAAAATGATGCCAAGGACAGAAACTGCAATCCACTCAGAATAGTTGGTTGTTGTTTTTTTAAATATGGCTTCACAATTACATTGTCTGTGAGTTAACAGCCGGTCATCAGAATATCGAGGTGATATGTTCATGGGCCCACGGTAAACATGAGATTTGTTTAAGAGCAATAATGGTGATTAGAATGATAGTGATCATAATTACTTTTTAGAGCAAGGCAACAGTGTGATCTCAGACTGATGTAATGACCATAGATTGGCTTTGCAAGATTTAATTTACATTAACCCTCCGAGTATACCTCCCAGGTATTGGCTCTTTTATGTTTATTTCCACAATCTGAACTGACTAATGGGTACTTGGTAAAAACATTTAATATGTGACTGGTATGGGTTTGAATGTAATTTGTTGCTTCAAAAAAAACATTGCATTTGTATGGATGGAGTTAGCCATAACTCTGCTTTACTATGCTGTTAATTCTTCAAAACCATCTCAGCTTCATAATTAAGGGAAAACAGTAGTGAGCATGCACAGTAATTCTATGCATTGCTATTATTGCTTTATTTTTTCTGTTATTTCCCTGAACACATGTTGGATGACAATAATTTTGAGAGATCGGATAAAATAATGTACAGGCTAATTTGAGCCGTTAGTCTTGTTTCTCAGACATAAATGTGAATACTAAAATACCCTTCTACCTGCTTGACTGGACCGTAATTGCAGTAATTCCAAATCGCTATGGAAACAAAACACTATAATGGATTTACTTCTTGAAAGCAACTCAATGAGATGCTGGCTCCCTCATCTTATCCAAGTATTCATATGTTCTTTGTCATCAGCACAGATGAAATAGGTTTCCATGCCTCCTGTTGTGCTCTGACTTACACCCAGACCCAGAGAAAGTGAATTAGATCAGGTAGAGCTGATGGCAGCAGGAGCCAAGATCATTTTCTCTCGCACATTTTTTCATCGCTGGAGCAGCCAGCATCGCCGCATTATACAAGCTGTTAGAGTACGTGCTACATTAGCCCAACGCGGCACGACTTCTGGTTAAATCACAAACACTGTAACAGACAGCCATCTGTTGCGAAGACTTGTTCATAAATACTTTTTATGTTGCCAAAAGAAGCAACAGTATGTCATCAGACACACACTTTTTGGTATTTACCTCTCATGACAAACAAGGTTCTCCTTTGAGATATAAAAGTCTCACATTGAACATTACAAGCACTAATTGGAAGAGGAAAAATTCAGTTTTGAATGTTATGTTCACACCAATCGAGTTTGGTGCCATTTATTCAACCTCTGGAAAGTTTGTGCCTTTATTATAATTTGCAATATTTCTGAAGATGGAAACACTCCCAGGTTCACAGAAAGAAAAGTGAAAGTGAAAGTTTCCAAGCCGGACTCTTTAAAATGTAACTCTTCAATTTTTCTGTCCATCTGAGGGTTACACATTTTGTATTTTGTTGTCATGGTATCTCAAAAAGTTCCAAAACGACAAAGGACAAAATTTTATGGAGAGGTTGGGTTTTGGGAAGGAAGAGTCTTTGCAGATATGTTGGCTGTTTATACTCTCTAAAAAGTCCACAGTAAGTGGAAAATGATTGCACTGGCATTTGCTTTTCGGTACCCATCCATCTGTTTTCTTTCTTCAGGAATTCAATCAGTTGCAGAACAGCAGCATGTCAGGCTTTTCATTGAAGTGAGGAAAGAGAAAGCACTCTCTGTCTCTCGATGCCAGACGTGATTTATTTAACCAACGTTTTCCTTTCGTTTTGCTTTTCATTGAAACAATAACAATGAAATGATCAGGTTTATTGTTTGACATGTCATTGTCATGTAAGGACAACATTTTCGCTTCCGGTGATGAATGGCGAGGCGTAATGTGCCTGCTGTATTACATTTGGCCCGAACACATCTTAAGATCTCAGCCAGTGCTTTTGACATGTGATTGTCCCCCTCTTCCTCCAACGATAACATCATTCAAGGAATTGTTTCAACGCCAACTTCAATCTCCATCCAGTTTTCCATTGTTTAGCACAACAGCAGGGTTAACGTTATTGCTACAACGTTTTGGTGATGGAGGTTCTTCGTCATGATCTTTCCTTGCCTGCCTCATGACACGCCAGTCCATTTTTCATGTTCTCAACCACAAAATACAGAAATAGCTAACGTCAATGTCATAATTCCAACAGCATTACATATTATCTGTGTTAAGTCATTCATTCAATAGGGGTGATTTTGACCTTTGCCCCTGGTTATTTTCTACACTGGGGTGGGAGATCAACCTTTTCCCCAATGGCATTTAGGCTAATTGTCCCGAAACATGTTGCTTCTCCAGTTCGACACTGACTGTGATATTGATGTATTTCATTGTTGTTGGTGGTATTTTATCAATTTATCAGTTAGTAATATAACTACCAGTTTACATTGCTTGTTAAAGGACCAATCAATTGTTTTTTACCATCTAAATTAGAGGTGAATTTACATATACAAAGAATTTCCATATATTCCAATTGTTTTGATCTTCTGCAGAAATTTCTGCATCTGGTGTACCACCGGGGGGGCCTCAAGTACCACTCATGTTACATGCACTACAGCTTGAGAACCACTGAATGATAGAGCAGTGAAATAAAATACAAGCTTGAGATAGCTCAAGTTTAATTCCACTCTATAATTCCACTTGATTGTTTTATGTTTGCAGGTGGCATTTCATGGTCTACTGGGATGTCACAAATTCCAGCTGACTGCCAGCACTGCGCAAAACCCTGACCTGGCGTGCAGCTCATTCAGTCTGCCAAGGGAAATGAGCCAGTTTACCTCTGCTTACATTGCAGACTGGAAAGTGCTGGCCAGGCTAGATCAGCATTGTCATTAGTCTCTGGTGGAAATAATGATCCTACATGTGGATAATTTTACATTATGGAGAGGCCAAAGAAGTGAAAGTTACAATGCAGTGTGTCATAGAGTGTGAAAAGAGAGCATGGTTGTGGGGAATTCATTTCAAGTCTTCAAATTCAGGCAGTTAGTGTTATTCATAGTCTGTGTTTTCGTTATAAATTATTTCTCATGTAAACATATTTCTCATGCATTCATGTTTGCGAGCATTCATGATCTTGAATATTTACATGGCTGCTTTGAACATGACAGAACTAATGAACAAGACTTGAGTCAAGCTTGGCTGACTGAAGTTCCAGAAGTAAACTGATAATGAATGTATTCTTTAAATTGTTTATAGCACAGACGTAGAAACAAAGTTGAAACATGGTGAAATTATTATTGATATTATTAAATTATATTACTAATTCTATTATCATATTTATTATCTTAATTTTAACATACGCATATACACCAGGGTAATTGGTATGTCAGATTGGCCCGGTGTCTCTGCGGGTAATGCCCCTCTGTGACTTGTTTTTGCTGTGTTATTTTGCAATTGTCAGGTTGGATTGCTTTACTGTGTCAAAAAAAAACTTCGCCATGACAGTCTCAAACAATGCTGTGATTTATCTATACAGTATTTAGAACATCAGGTGGTTCAATTATCTATGTAATATGATGTCATATTGAAACCACTGGGTTTAAAATTGATGGGCCTCTGTCTGGTGGGGTTTGATTGAGACTTATAGCGTTTATCTGCATTAGTGTTACTTAAAATATCTTTTTAAGTCATTTACAGACCGTTTCCACATGATGTCACAGGTCATGTGATATCTTGTTCCGGCGCCACACCGGTAAGACTGTACTAGCATATCTTACGCAGTATAATGCTAGTCTTAGTTATCTAATCATGGTAACAAGTAATGGGGAAGAGGGAGTACGTGAGACAAAACTAAAAACCTTGTGTCTTTCTTTAATTAACAGATAACATTAATATGGTTCTTTATTGTGACAACGTTAAGTTAATTTGTGGAGTGGACCCATGATGGCAGTCGTACGCTCTGAAGTTAACACATTTAGATTTACACTATGACCAGCTGTCTCCTTTTTTTTTTTTTTTTTTTTTACAATGATAGCCTTCCATAGAAACACAAGTAGTTGGCATGACTGTATAGAAATAATTTACCAGAGCCACTCACACAATCAATGAATATAGGTAACAGTAACTGCTATGACAAGTTAAAATGTCTTAAGTGGGGGATTTGCATTACCCGAACTGATAAACTGTATGTCTACTCTTTTTTTCACTCTTATTTTCATGTTATTTTCTCACTCATATTCATCATTTTTGACATTTAATGTGATCTTGTTATTGTCAGAGAGTCAATACATAATTTTTAAGCCTTTTGTTGCTCATTGCATGCTGCATTCTGCAGCAACAGGGAGCACTCAGAATATGATTCTGTTTGCTGTTGATGGCATTGGTAGCCATTATTTTCCATTTATATCTCTCTCATTTAAGCTTTGGTTTTGGTAAATGTCAAGACCAACCTATTGTTAGACACAATATAAAAAAGAGGAAATTTACTCATTTGATGTGTTTCTGGTAACCTTTTTTGAGATACTTTTTACTTCTGCAGTTCATTTTCACAGCTAATGAAGCACTGTCACTCACAAAAGAAAAGAAAAAAAGTTAATTCCAGCCAGTTTATCTCTCAGGTATTTCTCATTAGCAGCTCCTCTCGCAATGTGCAACAGATAAATTAAAGTCAGTGATGAACTTGAGAATTCATCCTTGTTGATCTATAATGCAAATGTGAGAGTAATCCATCAATCCTTATTTAGACCCTATTAAACCCTGTATTTTTGTATTTTATTACCTTATAGGTGTATTGAATTCAGTCATTGACAATACCTGCAGTCACAATCATTGCTTTCTTTTTGATTTAGTTGAATGTCAGACAATTATCAAGAATATAAGAATATAAATGATAATGAATCCATCTTTCCACTAATGCAGGGAATTTGTAAACAAAATCATAGCCCACATGCACAAAGCATCAAGACAAAAACATTTTACATAAGCCATTGGGACTCAAATGTTTCCCTTTTTAGGCCACGAGAAATCATGCATTGATTAATTCCTTGTACACTTACCTCAGGTAATATACCTATTACTGCTTTCCCCCTCTTTGTTAGTTGGTAACATAGAAATATTTCCGTCTATATTCGGGAGCTTGAAACTGTGTGCTGACAGATGTTGATATTGTGGTCATGTTAAATCCTGCTTGTATCAAACCCAGGACTACTGGATTAACCGCCACAGCCATTGGCCACATCTGCCGTGGCACAAAAATGGGTGTTCTTTGAGAGTGTGCAGCGTGGGTGCTCGTACTTTTCCAATTGTGTACATGTTTAAGTGGTTTTGGAGTTAACTCATTAAAAGTTCACGCACTGCTCTTTTGAAGTTTGCTTTATTGCTGCCCGGGAACAACTACACATGTATGAGGATTATAGCGCGCATAGTCTAAATGAATAGAATAGGATAGAGGGGTTCTAAATATATTTGTAGTTTCAGAATATCATATCTGGTTTCTTAAAATTGTCTGGCATCGGCATGTAAGAAATCTTTTCCAAATCTTTTCCTCTTGATGTTGGAGCTGTTTCTTGGAAGACACACAAAACTAATCTAACTCAATCTAAAAATGCCTGAACTAGACCTCTCTTCCCTGACTCAGGCTCTGTTTTGGATTTATAGAATAAATCTGACCTATTTATCTGCAATGTTCTCATTTCATGATGAGTAGGAACATGGAAAACCTCGACTTGCATTTTAATACAATTTAAGTGATGAACCCAGATAAGGGCTCAGACTGGCCTGTTGTCCGTGACAACAGTAATGCAAAGTGCAAATGCAAGTGGACAGCTGACATGCTAGTTCTGTGGCAAATCTCTTCATGTGTTCAAGCATGAACAAGCATTACTCTTTGGATTTTTACACTTTAAAAATAATGAAATGCTCTCTACCACATTCAGCAGTAATGGCAAGGGAATAAATATGCAGCCAACTTACTTTAGTGCAAAGGGCTTATTGCATCAACCTGGCCTGGTGGATGAGAATTAATGCAAAGCCGCTTCGCTCACAGGCACTTTGATTACACAACGTCTGACGTATTAAATCATCACTATGAAATGAGAGATACACAATCCCCTTATCACACTAATTCCTTATCTGGAGGATAGATACGTTGTGTGTGTTACACAGGGATTGATCACATCACAGAGTTTGAACAAAGATAAAGCACTTAAGGAGGGCATTTTGATCAGATAAAATACAGGCATACATCATTTTAATTGTGAAATCAAGCAAAAGGGTAAAATATGAATCACAAAGTATCTGGGTAAAATATTTTGGGTGTGATTCTCTTGATAACCAAGGCAACACTACACTACTTTTCTGTTGTCTCTACTGAACATAGCACATTATAACTAATAACTAATAAGTGCTGGCCCAGAGCTATGGCACAAATGAACAACATGAGTTGCATCATTAAATGCACTGCACAGAACGTGGATGTGTGACACTAAATGATGTATACCAGAGGCTACGCTGCAAAGTATTTATTACTTCTATATACTTCTTGGTCTATAGGTTAAACAAAAAAGAGAGAACACACCAAATAGTAATTGTGTACTCAATTATCAATGTAACAAACAATTATTCAAATACTCACACAGTACAGCCAGCCCTAATGATAACATGTACACACTGAGATGTATACTTGGTCCTTCCTTTAAAAATGTTGTGGAAAAACACAACAAACGCAAAAAGGTTTGTCTCTTTGAATGTGTATTTGTTCCTACTTCACATGTAAGGCCAACCTGTACTCCATTTAATTAATTTGGACTCCCTTAAACACCATAATGTACAGGATGTGTATTGAGACCTCTTTCCATCATGTTGTAACAGTAATCCTCAGACTATAGCATTAGCACGCTAAAACTACCAGAAATGGAAAATCCAATCCTTTGTTTTCCATCAACATTCCGGGACAGTTGTCAAGAGCATTAATGAAATGCATTATAAAGATTTGACCTTAGTAGTGATATACAACAATAAATTAAATGGGTGACAGAATGGTAGTTTTATTTGATGAGATGGTCAAAGAGGCAGCATTATCATTATTCTTTCATATTTTTATTTTTGCATCATGGTACAGCTGTACAAGAGTAGTGGGCCTTTTCACAGTATACACTTTGTTTTTAATTGGTTATACTGCTCTCTAGTGGACAATGTATATTCGACAAGTAGTTGTAGGGGGATCAGATATGGGCATGGGTATCTGTGATTTCCATCTGTAATGAGGAAGCTTTGATTGAAATTTCTGGCAGAGGTTACTCTGACTTCTGTAAATTATCTGAATAACTAATAAATAATCTGAAATACTGAAGATTCATCTACTTAAAGATGCTCATGATTTATTTAAACTGACTGATTTAAGTTTTGGGATTTGTTGTCCTCTAAGGAGAGGGATCAATGCCTGCAACGATTTTAAAGTCAATAAATCACATTTGTTTTAATTATTTTAACTTGATGAAGTGAAAGATTTGATGTATAAATTGCAATTAAATTAATGAAATGTCTTCAAAAAAACCTGTTACCATTACTGATGTTCAGCAGTTGTTTATCTACATGGTATTCTCAAACAAGTGGACAGCCTTTTGAGCCTTTCCCACCTAATACATGTATAATAAATGTGTATTATACTGGTGTATAATTAGTTAATAACAAGATATAGCCTGTCACCTATTCCTTCATTGGCACTTTTATGTCAGAAGTACTGATATTAGTCAGTACTTGGCTTGGTGGTTAGCACTGTCTCATCACAGCAAGTAGGTCTTAGGTTCAAATCCGTCTTTTCCATGTGGAGTTTGCATGTTCTCCCTGTGTCTGCGTGTTTCCTCCAGCTGGGTCATCCAGTTTCCTCCCACCTCCAAAGACATGCAGGTTAGTCCAACACAGGGCTGACACAGAGACGTGGAGCCCTGTCCAGCGAATACCCTGATCTCTCACAGGACCTGCTGGTATAGGCTCAAGCCTCATTGTGACCCTGAACTGGATAGGCAGAGAATGCATGGATGGATAAATAGATGTTACTGACATGTTCTGACAGATGTGCTTGTTGTAACTGTAACGAGAGTTGACACTAAAAAGTCATGCAGAGCCTTATCGTGAGACAGCAGCAGCAGACTAAATATCCAGAAAACCCCCTGTGCTGTTCATTAAACACAGTTGGGAAGAAAGAATAATTTAATGGAATTAAACAGGATATGACAATGGTACATTTTACATGAATATCAGTATCTGTCAGGCTGGTATGCTTATTCTCAGTTATTCCTTGCTTTATATTCATTACCTATAGTTTTAGCCAGATTCAAGCGTGCAGAGAATTAAGAGACCCCTTTACCCTCTGAAAAATATAAAAAGCATCAAATCTGTGGAGCGAGGAGAAAATATAAATCCTAACCAAGCATGATGAAGCTGACAGCTGATAGCATCCACAAGATGGCAGCAAAGCTCTTCTCAGGCTTTTGCATTGGTCGGTCTCTGTTCAGTGCTCTCCTTTCAAACCAGGTCAAAGCATCAGATCAGTCAACGTTCATATGTTGAAAAAAAATCCATCCTGCATGTTACTGACTTGCACAGCACTGATAGCATTCAGCCAACAAAATAGACATATACTACTATACTACATGTAAACGATATGATACGAAACTTGCATGCGTCTGCATTACAGATATGTTGGTAATCTTCCATTGTACTGCATGTTGTCAACTGTCATCTGTTTTCCACTAAAGAGGAAAACACCATTAAAATAAATAACACTGGTGGGTTGTGTTGTGACTTTCCTTCCCGCTCTTTTTTTAGTATTTGGTATTTGTGTGCCAAGTCTCTGTGGGCGTGCCAACAGTTGCCACCAACACAAAACCCACAAGATTTTCCATCCCTGATACAAAACTGCAATCAAGTCAGATCCCCAAGGGAAAGGCAGGGAGCAGCGTCTCAGTTTGTGATGTTCTGTGGATGGCAACAAACGTACATGCTGCCTGCCAGGATGTCAAGCCAGGATCATTAGAGGGGGAAACTGGAAAATTGACTGGTACCAATTGCCAGAACATTCACGTGACTGCAACACATGGGAGAACTGCTGAGGGTGGCTAGCATGAGGATCGTTACAGTAAACTGACAGCAAACACTGACACGTGACGCTCAATTACAGCATCAGACAACCGCTAAAAGTTTTACTTCTTTTTTTTGGTTGCCCACAAACTATGTAAACTATCCACTCACACTCACTCACATTGAAGGTCAGCATAGTTACACAATAATTACAGTATTTTTCAAACTATTATAAAATGAAAATACACTCTAAAGCACTTGAGGACTTGAACTCAGAATTTGAAGGACTTTCTATACTCTGATTGCTGAATGTTTGTGCAAAAACAGAGAGACAAAACCGCAGAGATACCTTGACAAATTTTCCTACCAGCAATGTTCTCAGTAGATCAGAAAGCAGCATAGCATTACAACTTACAGCTTTGTAGATCTGTTGCACCCACAAACTTGCAGTTTTATCCTCCTTTTCTTGTTCGCAACTGGAAAAAGTTCTGTTTATCGCATTTTAGCTTTCAGTCTTCTCCCATATATAAACACAACAGCAGTATGCGTGCATGTTCTAAAGCGGCTAACAAAATTAATTTGGAACATACAGGAAATAACTGAAGTAGCTATAGATGAGTTGGACCAGAGGGTGAAGAAAATACTATCACAATGCTCCATAGCAAAATAATGCTTAGAACGCACAAATGCATTAAACATCTCATACTGTTGAAATCTACCAGTGTAAGATAGCGGTTGGCAAATAGCAGCACATGGGCCAAATCCAGCCCACCAACAAAAATGATTTGCCCCCCTGGAAAAATCTAAAATGTTACTTTATTAAGTGTAGATCGGAAGAGCGTCGTGTAGGG
>OMOW01000469.1:6021-18683 GCA_900312555.1 Lamprogrammus exutus | reverse complement strand
CACAAACCCGACCCTGCGAACCCTTGTCACGCGCGGCCCACACGGCCTCTGATCACTGCAGCTAATGTCTAGCATCTTCAGCTAGCGAGCTAGCTCACGTCAACATTCAAGGAGGAGACAGCTACGAAACGCTATCTTCGTTGGCTATCTGGACGTCGAATTACAGTGACAAACTATGATGGCAATCGAATAAACAAAGGCGGAGAAAATGGGACACATTAATATTCAAATCAGAGCAGTCGTACACTAACCCCGGCTGCTACCAATAGCATGGCTAGCAAGTTTCATGTTGAAAGTACCGCCAAAGATTTTACCTGTTCACGCCGATTTGTCAGATCTATATTCCTATAGACTGTAGAGCAAGTTCCGCTGTAGCAGCTAACATTAACTAAAATGTAATTGTCTTGGTGAGCGTAAACTTCTAATGACTATAGATCTGTCTGGTTGCTAAAGTAGCTGGTATGTGACAGAGATTGCATGCATTGCAATCAAGCCGGGTGATCAGTATGATCATATTCGGCTTCCGTACTGGGCAGACTGGTTACAGCATAATTCTTTGTTAAAGGCAGCAAACATAAACACGTTAGTCACCGTTACGCTGTAACCTTGTATAATGTCACTCTAATAATGATACAGTAAACTTTAAACTGTGTGATCGGGTACGTTTTGTATAAGATTAGTTGTTGTTTTGTCATTTGTGACCACCAGATGGTGTCAGCCCCCAACGCCTGTGGCATCGAACTAGACTGACCTTTATGGACTGATTTACTCAGACATACTACAGCACAGCACAAGCACAATGCCACCATGGAGACTTGTGCACACCAATAGACTCGTCTTGCAACAAATATGTCCTTTGTGAAGTTCACAATGTCCAGTTTTGTTGAGTAGGTGCCAGGGATTTATTAATTCTCTGTGGATGGGGGAGATAGACTAGAATGCATAAAATAAACATCACAATTCCAGTTTGATAAGCCCTACAAAGGCAGTATTTCACAGGAATATTGGTACTAGTGTTAGAATTAGTATTATTTGTCGATTGCATAACAAAACAGTGGCCATCCTGACAGACAGCAGCTGTAAAATTAATTGAATCAAGCCACTGTGTGCACTCATAGTAACCATCACTTTCTTTCTATTTGAAGTCCCTCAAGAAATGTAATTCTTAAATATGGTTTCAGAAAGGTTGCGAAGTGAATGTTTTCTAACAACATGAAATAAATATCATTAAGTATCTCCTTTTGTAAGAGGCCAGGCAGTCAAGTGATAAGTGACATAACAATTTCACAAAGCTTTATTCAAATTTCATACATCAATCAGAGTTGGGGTTTTTTAAGAAAACAAACAGATATTGCATTATAGTAGTCAATACATGAATGATGAGTTGAAAAGTATGTGGAAGTGAGTGTAGAACGCTGCATGAAAGGGGGTCATGATGTAAGGTTAAAAACAACAACAAGAAAATGCGCTCAGCATAGGGAGCTGATTTCGCTCTTGCTACAACCCCATTTGCAGCAGGCGTTGGACAGTCCCACCTCTACATCTCTCCCTTTCCTGTCTGCACTGCGAAGAGCCTTCAGCACCTCCTCTAAGGCTGGCGAGCGAACTAAATGACTGAAACCAGCAGTCTCAGATGCCAAATCCATATTTCGGTCTTCCCACACTTGGGGCTTGGCAGGATGTTGGTCGCTGGAAAATTGAGGGATGGGATCTGTGTTCCATGGGTCAAAGGCTTCTTCCTCAATGACGCCTGGTAAAAAGGAGGAGTACATTTCTTAGTGTTGCAGTCAGAACACATAGCATATCATCATGCAAGAATATAATTGTACCCTAATTTTCACACAAAGTCTCACCTGAATCCCCCACTCTTCTCCTCCAGCGAGAGCCACCACAGGTAAAGATGACAGCTCGTATGAATTCCCTGCCACACAGCTTCACTCCATAGAAAGAGGGGTGGCCATCGTCGGACCTTACTCTGCCAACCAGAGTCACCAGCAGGCCCAAGGTAACCAGCGCTGCCTTCCACATGATTAGAATTATGAAAACTGCAGATATCCTAAAGGTTGGGACAGATTTGCTCGAAAAATCTGGTATGATATCCGTGTCGACTCTTTCAGTGTGGTTTGTGTTTTTTCTGGGCAACCACCCTCTTATATAGGCCTCAGCATCTTGAAGAAGGGCCAGAGCTCACCTCAACTCCTCATCGTGCCCAGAGATAAGACAGGAGACCTTTAGGGACAACAATACCCTGAGTGAAAGAAAAC
The DNA here is from genome assembly GCA_900312555.1 of Lamprogrammus exutus. Lineage (NCBI taxonomy): Eukaryota > Metazoa > Chordata > Actinopteri > Ophidiiformes > Ophidiidae > Lamprogrammus > Lamprogrammus exutus. The sequence continues at coordinate 16,419 of OMOW01000469.1, read as the reverse complement.
ATTGTGATTAAGTATCATATGAGGCCGGAGGTGATGTCAACAGACCTCTTGGCCATCTAATCATCTGTAACCTTTTGCTGGCCTTTCTGTCTTTATATCAGTTGAATTGAACGCGTGCATCCTCTGTCTTGTTATCTGCCCTGCCTGCCATTGGATGGAGATCTTTATACATCCACTGCAATGATAACTACCATGTTATACAGTTGTGTTCACTTCCAACACATTACATGGAAACATTTTGTTTTTTAGGCCAATTCATGATTTAACAAAATGTACATTATGATTTATAATTAATGTTTTCATTTTCTGTAGCCAAGCTAATATCTCACAAATTACCAATACAAAAAATTCTTACAGATTGCAACTACAGTATGTATATAGTTCAACACTTTGTTGTAAAAGGAAAAATAGGCACAGTAAAATAAATAAATAAATAAATAAATAATTGACAACAGAACAGACAACAAAGACAACAGACACAGAAAAGGGGCGGGGTCATGCATTCCAATTATACTGTGATTGTAAAAATGATGCGTAGATTTAGTGAAGTTGTCAGCCTGGATTCTACACATTCAATGCCATAAGACGTTCATATAACATTACAATTAATAACATTGACATAACATTATAATTGATTCAATCCACTGATCAGTATCTGGAGCTACAAGGCTTTTCAAAATTCTTTTAATTCTTCTTCTTAAATTCTTATAAAATGGGCAGCAGTAAAGACTCTCAAAATTGTAACCACACAGTCGTGTTTTTATGCATTTCTTAATTCAGTTTGGTCCTCTGACAAAGATAACCTTGGCGCTCTAAGCATACCAGCATACTTCTGCATGTGAGGAGTAGACATAAATACATGATCTAATACACACTTCCAACAAACTACAGGAAAAACGTTTTGATCTCAAGGCCAACTGGTGATTCTGGAACACTAAAGAGGCAAAAAAAAAACCTCAGGGGTGAACCTCTCAAGAATACACACTCTATACTTTGAAATGAGACTTAAGGGTTCAGTCATTCATTTGTTTGAGATACAGTGTAATCAGAAAGTAAAGCATGAGTTTTCAGGTTTGTGTAATCATAAAGTAATGTTACTCAAAAGAAGTAATTTGACGTTTGGGGTGGTGAAAGTGACGGACGGGGCTTTGCGACCAATCAGCAACCGCTCATTTCAGTGACACTGCGACCACCTCCCAATTCACCCAATCAGATTAAGGCTGAGGGCGGAGAAATGTCGAGAGGGTAGCAACAGTTGCCCCGGTGAAACCAAGGCGCCATAGTCACGGTAGTCCTGGCGACAACAACCAAGCAACGGCAATCAACAACAACAGCCTAAATCGCTTAGGAACAAACTTTAACGACAAAAAAGGAAACCACTGGGATAAAAAGAGGTGAAAGAGTCAAATATATCAGAGTTATCGTTAAGTGTTAAGGGAATTTCGAAACGTTTGTCTGTTTGTACGGTCGTCAATGTTAACGTGAAATCGGTCGAACGTGGCGGTGATGAAAGTGGTTGCTAGCTTCGTTCCAAACGCAGACCGTTGTTATGGCGATGTCAGATATTTGATAAGAGCACAAGATGGCGGGTGTGTTGTAGTGCCATTCGTACTTTTTAGACAATTAATTATGAACGTCCCCGTTGTTTCTTGGAGTTTTTAACGTGACGCGTTTTAACCATACGTTAAATACGTTAGTTGGCGTGTACACACATGTAGTGACGAGTCACGTTAGTAGCAGTAACTTGCTAGCTCGCTTTGACGTTCCTGTAACTTAGCAGCTAGCTGGGGAAGCTACCACTCTCTCTTTTCAACTGTCTTAAGCAATCTTTTTAGCAACGTTACAGACCGCGAACAATATTAAACTGTTCACACACTCAAAGAGTTTATGGGCTCTAACCACGGGAGCCTAAGCACTATATGTTTCATTATCTTTTTGTGACTTCGAAAAAGTTTGGTCGGCCTGACATTGAATAGTGCTAATGCCTCTCATGGACACGGTGTGCCGGATGATTGTCTTGTTTGCATAGGAGTGGCTTATGTTGGAGTGGGATGGACTTACCTCGATTGACAGCGCATCCAGTTAATAGTTTGAGTTCATTCGAGATGGCTGTATCTTGCACTGTGTATGGTATATGCTCATACATATGCACTCATTTCATATTGATTACTTGGTTCTTCTTTCACTTGACAGGCGTGTCAAAGCACTTAGTCGCGGTACTTTTATTTGTTTCTTGAGATTATATTCTATTTCATATTGAGACCAAAAAGGAAAGGTTGTCGACTTCTGCTTCTTTAGATACTTCCTTTTCCTGTTCCTCTCTCTCTCTCTCTCTTTCTCAATCTCACACAAACACACACATTCACTTACACACAATCACAATCTCTGCCTGGCTAAAGCATGGAGAGGTGAAATGATATGTTATCAGAGTGAATTAGTAGCCTTTTCATTTCAGAGTGCCGTCCCTTTTTATCCACAGAACTAGTGCCACAGAGCTTTGGTTGCCATGGCAACGTCTGGATACTCTGAAGACCTTCAGCCTCAGCAGGCCAACACAGTAACCATAGCAACGCCTGCTGCAACCACACCTTCATCCGCTAAGCCTGCACACTTCCTGTCAGAGATTCCACCGAGCTCTGGAACCATTGCATCAGCCAACCAATCAGCCACTGGCTCAAAAAAAGGACAGGATGCGCGGTGTTCTCAAGCCCCACCCACCCAGGCCCAGAGCCAGAAAGCTGTGGTTCTGACCACTCCCACTCAGCACTACGTAGCCACTGAAATCCAGAAGAGTAATGGTCAGAACAGCTCTCCTCAGTACATCTTAGTAACTGTCACAGGTAAGTGCCTAAGGAATGAGTCATACCATACACTGTTGTGTTCAGCTCAATAACAAGTAGGTGAACATGGTACAGCAAACAATTGAATTGAACAGTCCTCAATTCTTCTCTCATATCTACGGTGTTTCTTTGGTGTAAGCAACAGGCTGGATCCCAGTGTCAAACCCCAGAGACAATCAGTCTGTATGCTGCACAGTAATTGACGACATGTATGCATGCCAAGTACTAAACCTGCTTAATGACAGATATAATAGTTGTCAGTGATGGTGGTAGTGGTGTCAAGTTTGTTCATTAGTTCCCTGACATGATCCACAGATTCCAGACTACTGTTGGTTTCCTCTACTAATGGGTAGCATCCCAGTAGTAAAATAGTCCCTGATTAGCTAGGACAACTATGAATGAAGACCATCAGGGAGATGAGTCCAGCAGGGATTGAAATTCAGCAATGTAGTTAGTTATTTGATCTGGTTCGATAGTGCCTACATTGTGAGAACAAAATAAGCTGATGGACTTTGTTGCTAGGCTGCATAGTCCCATATATGGGAGCTTGAATGGCTGACGGATGAAACCTGACTTTTCATGTACTTTGCTGCACTCCCTGCTTATGCTTTGATAGTAATGGGTTGTTTTTTTTTAAAATTGAGCCACATAAACATAACTATAACTTACTTATTTGTGTTGTGGCACACACAAGCTGGTGTTCTTGTTGCATTTTAGGTTCATGTGCATGCTTTACAAACTATGTACCAGTTTCAGCCATATGTGTGATATGATTTAGGTGAGGTTTCAAAAATACATCATGGATTATTGAGAATAAATGAAGGATGAAATGAATTGATGAAGGAGAACTGAACCAGCTCTGGTGTTAATCTCTACAGTGTTTATTTTTGGGCAGTCTATTCGTAGATCTTTTTGCCTGCTAATATCAAGTAACACTGCACTCTAACCCAGAGAGAGACTCTTGTCTCTTGTAGCAGAATTACTGCTAGCAACATGTTTGCAGGATAACTGTGCTAAATAAAACTTGCAACCCCCTGAAATCTGGATTATGGGCCAAAGTAAAACAATAATCGTTCAGGTCCATGTATTGCAGATTAGAATGATCTCACTTCCAATGAATGCAGTATAATTAAGCATAATGAGTAATTATATTAAAATATTGTATGTATATTGGATTGTAAGAGAGAGTATACTGCTAAGTGTTATGCCTTTAACAGATGACAACGGAAAACATCAAGGTTATTTAATTTGCCAAATATCAGAGACAGAGCAGTTGTGTATTTTGGGACACAGCCATTAACACTGAAACTAAGTGAGCTAAATTACTAAAAACACCAGGTGTTCCCCCAATGTTTGTGTAGCCACACCGTGTTATTTTTACAAACCTTATATATGTTTGAAATAAAAGCAAGATGAATAAGATAACATTAATAAACAAGTATCTCAAATAAATAAAGGAAATAAGAATTGGATGACACACATGAAAAATGTATTGTGGGGTTTTCTTGTACTCTCTTGAGGCAATGCCACTATTGTAGGAAATAAGTAGTCTACAAAGAAGATGATTACAACTAATAAATAATCGTTAATTGCCGGTTTTAGTCGGCACAGAAACACAAATCACACTAAAGCAGTGAGCAGTATGACCTTTAATAATATTTATTGTGTTTTGGTAATTTCCCCATATATGTGCAAAGCTGAAAATGTGTATGCAGGTTAATAGTGTCGATGTAAATAATTATCGAGACGTGTGAGGCTTGTGACTGCTGCTCAGAGTGCTGTCAGTGTGGTCTCAGGTTGAGTTGAAAGCCGACATATCGAGGTGCTTATGATCTCTTTATGTAGCTGACCAATGCTACTGACATCCAACTTAATATAACCCATATTTGTATGTTCCTACAAATAATAAAAAATATTCCTTTTGGGGATTTATGGTTTTGAGGTTATATTTCTTGATTACCCAGTGTATTCTTATTGAGAAATCCTACCAGCATCTCTAGAGAGCAGGCTGGTAACATACTGTATATGTATGGTGCTGTATTGCGGTGGTTTTACCAATGAATTTACTAAATGGAGAACAAAATGGTTAATCGTAGGAAGGAGGAGAAAGGAACAAATCAGAGTTAAAGGTATTCAAGGGGTTCAAGGAAACAAATTTAACGCTCTCCTCCACCGCCCTCCATCCTTCCATCAGTCTTTGCTCTCTCTCTTTATCATCCTTATGTGTCGCTCATATCCTTCCATCATCTGATCTGCATGTTTACAAGTTGGAGGGATTTCTCTCTCCATCTGGGGAGATTAGCTGTCCAAGGCTGTCCTCCTGTGTACAAGATATAAGGACGGAGGAGAGTTTGAGAGACACTCTCCTCATTGTCTGTCAGTCTCTCATCTGATGAGTAATATAGAAGCCTCATTGTACCGCAGGATGTTCTGCGGTGGTTGTTATTACGAATTGGAAGCAGTATGTCGTGAGTACTGAGATCTTGTGTTGATGGTGGGTAGATTGTCTGCCAGGTTTGTTTAATCTTTGAAACTTCTCCCTCTTCACTCTCACCCTCCATCTGCCGTACCTAGAGGGTTCTGTTCACTCCAGTGACAGTCTGTCAGACTCCAGCCCAACTGCCCCTGGTGTTCCTACTCAGGTCGTCCAGCCAGTGCAAACCACCCCACAGGTAAAACATGAGCACAATTGACCACATTGTAGCAAATTACAGTTGGTTGAGGGACAAATAATATCTTTATCTGACCCTGTGCCTTTACTCACCAGCAGAGGTCAGTATTGCAACCAGTGTCACAAGGGGCCAAGAGGAATCAGACGGCTCACATCAGCAACCTGCAGTCTGTGCACATCAACCAGGAGGTAAAACACACACAGAGTATTTTTTCTGATTCCATTCAGTTTTTCCCAATCCCATCTGTGTGTCTTGACCATCACATTGTCTTGGCCAGTTGCATTTCCACAAGGAAATTCCATCATTCCATGTGTTGTAGTAATAATGACCAGTTGTCAAATAGGTATGTGTTTGTTCATGCTCTGCACCTCCCCAAAAGAAAACCTGTCATGATCTGACCTGTTTCTATCCATGCAAAAACTGTATGCTGTGTATGTATTATTTAAGAAATTATTTGATATTGATTGACTTGCATTCTTGGCCATCTGCGTTAAAGATTGCTGAGGTTTCTTCTCTGCTCATTGCTCAGGTGGAACATGTATACTCTGGCCAAGTGCAGTATGTGGACGGAGCAGGAGACACAACTTTCACCACATCCACCATGTGAGTAGAAAGCAACATCCTCTGCATGTCTGTGCAATGTACATCCTACACACACCTTTCAGCTGTAAATGTGATCTTATGTCTCTGTGTTTGTGTCCAAATATTTCTCTCCATCCAGCCGATCAAGCAGCTACCCTTATTCCGACTCGCCACTCTACTCCCAGACTCCTCCCACTTCCTCTTCTACTTACTATGAGGCAACGGCCAGCTCTGAGTCAGACATCACTGGATCTGTGACCCCGCAGCCTGTTCCTGTGGCAACAGGAGGAGCCAGTAGTGGAGGAGCTGGAGGTGGCGGCGGCTATGTCATTCAAGGAGGTTATGTGTTAGGAGGAGGTGGGGGAGGAGGCGGAGGAGCACAGAGTTACTCCAGTCCTAATTCTCGTGCCCCACCTGCAACTGTGAGTACTTAAGTAACAGTCAGTACATTTACATGCACTTTAAAGATTTGATTGCACTGTAATAAATTGGCTTTTTCTAATGTCATGTATACATCTCAATGCGATTGAAAATGGCTTACTCTGAGCTACCTCAGCGTGCATTTTCCTCAATGGGCAGATTACACAACACGGCATGTTCACTCAGAGAGTGACCGACTCCTGTTTATTACGCGCATGTATGTGGCTTATTCACATTTACCCTTTGATCGCATAAGGACAAATAGTCTGAGTATTGAGCGCATAGAAATGTATCGAGTGAGAAATGTATTGGTTTATATCTATTTAAATGACATGGAGTGTTAACATGAAAGCCTTGAACCATCCACCTTTTGCAGGTGCAATGGCTGTGCGATAACTATGAGGGGGCGGAGGGGGTGAGTTTACCTCGTTGCACCCTCTACTATCACTACCTGCTGCACTGCCAGGAGCAGAAACTAGAACCTGTCAATGCTGCGTCCTTTGGCAAGCTCATCAGGTCTGTCTTCATGGGGCTACGCACACGGAGACTAGGGACCAGGTATGAACACACACATGCACACATGCACACACACGTTGTGTTAGACCAGCATTTCAGGTTATTTTGATACTTTTGCCGTTTGTTCCAGAGGGAATTCAAAGTACCACTACTATGGTCTGAGGATCAAATCTGGCTCCCCTCTGCTCAGACTGATGGACGAACAACAACACATGGCCATGAGGCAGCAGCCTTTCTCACAGAAAAACAGGTATCCACGTGTATTTGTGTATTTGAGGTCTGGTGAATATTTATCTCATTACTTATTACTTTATATCAGGTTTATCAGGTGATTGTATCACTCCCATGATTCTACCCCAATATGGGACTTGAACACACTGTGTGGGTTGGCAATGTCCATCCTATGTGGCAGCCTCACCACAATATCATGCTGACTGCCATTTCTATTTGAGTTTAATGACCCAACAGCATGACTATTAACAATTTTTATGCATTCAAACCTCTCACTTAAACCCTGGTCAGACCTAGTCTCTCGAAAACCAGATATATTCATATTCTAGATCCATATGAGATGACTGCAACACACAATGACTCATTTCACAAATGTGTCTCAAGTGACAAATTGTACACAGCTTTTATTTTTCTGCCAAATGCAGTAAACTGTGCCAACTGCCAAAATAAAAAAGAAAGAAAAAGAAACATTTGTCAATGGCCATACAACTAGTTAAGAGAATTGTCACAGCCACCAGACCTACCTGACCTCAACTGTCCAAAATGTTTGGTACTGGCAAATCAACTGTTTTTGTGACAAGAACACATGTTGTGTTAACAGTGCACTACAAACTTCTGTCAGGTAAAATGCATCCCTGGCAACCTCAGAGTGTGGTTTGAGTAATTGGATCACAGTGTGTTTTTGGGCAGATTCACACATTTATCTTGAGCACTCCAGGTGTGATCACATCACTCAATGCATATTTGTGGAGTACAAGCTACACAGGAAGCTGTAACATTTGCTCTGTTTAAGGTGAAATTATATTTTGATTCAGTGCTACAAATACATCTTAATCTCTCTCTCCACTGTGGATGTTTTTACTGCTTTGTCTCTGTGAATGATGAGTGTTCTGTCCATAGGGTAAAGCCAGTGCAGAAGGCACTTGGGATCACCAACGGGACATCAGGAGGGACGGGTCAGCAGCAGGCAGGGGCACTCTGTGATATTTCAGCCCAGGTTCAACATTATCAGCAGTTCCTGGGTGAGGAGCACCCCCCAATCTTTATGTACTCTACATTATAGTGATGTAACATACTGACATTCTGTTCACTTGCATTGCACTCTTGCTCATAATGCTTTATTGAATAGTTGTAACGCTGAAATTTAGAACGCACAGATTTCATCTGTGTGAATGAAATATAGGGATTAGGCCAAACATTTGAAACTCTAGAGATGTAAATATTCTAGTTTTGTGTTCCCTCTGTTTCTCTGCATATCTATGCTGCACCTTGTGTAGAGGCATCACGACCTTTGCCAGACTTTGTGGACATGGATCTGCAAGATCAAAGCCTGCCTTCTGGGATCCTTTTGGAACACCTCAAGGCTTTTCAGACACTCTACAGAGAACACTGTGAGGTAGGCACCCTAAGACAAAGAGGGGGTACTTGTAGGTCAGGTTTCATCATTATTTTCATTGCTTTCTCATTCAGTTAAGTTTTAGGACAACTTGTGACTTGATTAGTGAAGTTTCTCCTGCCTGCTGTGCACCAATCATAAGCCTTTTTAAAAAATCAAATCCTGTGTTCTTATGTCACCTGTGTGCAGGCCATTCTGGATGTGATGGTCAACCTGCAGTTTACACTTGTTGAGACACTGTGGAAATCCTTCTGGCGGTTCAACCAGAGCAGTGATACAGAGTCACTTAACCTGTCAGTATTACAATCAAATGCTCATCAAATCAAATAATAGCACATACTTGCCTATATTATAGCTATACATGCGCTCTGATATGCATAGATTCAGTAAACGGCATCTGCACGTGTAGTCATAACGATAACCTCTGCACTGTTCCAGGCACAATGAGTCTGAGAAGCGGCTGCCTAAAGCTTGTCTGGTCGTGCTGTGTAAGTTTGAGCCAGTGTTGCGCTGGACGAGAGAGTGTGATAACATCCTCTACCAGACTCTGGTGGAGATCCTCATCCCTGATGTACTGAGACCCATCCCGAGTAAGTTGTTAAGGGCAGTGTAATGCCTGGATGAAAATGTCAGAAGATGATGTGTGTCCCCAGTCTGAATGAGTCTGACATGATTTATACTTTATCCTTTTTGCATTTGAGTGTATACTGTCTGTAAGAAGCCGAGAAATAAAGTCAGAAAAATGTTTAAATGAAAGATTAAAGCTAATAAACAGAAGATGAAGATAATGTTGAATGCAAATACAGTAATAAAAGCAAGATAGTTATTAGAATATATTGTGCAATAATGTAAGAATAATATCTAAAGTTGTTCATTTCAAGTAGTTTAGCACCAGTTTTATGAGACAGTCAGGGCCAGGTCTAATTTTGACTGGAAGTAGTTCAGAACTGCATGGAAATGGGTAGCATTTTTGAAAATGGAATAACTTTGCAATTAACAGAACCAAATTCAATAGTTACATACTGTTGTCTGGTCTTCATCTAAATCACTTTTTAAGTGTATTGCTCTGCAATTAAACATGTGATTGGGTTCTCAGTACAATTTCAAAAAAGTTCATGTTGAAATAGTGTTGACCCTTTATCTTTTTCTCCTAAGGTGCCTTAACTCAGGCCATCCGAAACTTTGCCAAGAGTCTGGAGAATTGGTTGACTGGCGCCATGATGAACATCCCAGAAGAGATGGTCCGCATAAAGGTGATTGTATGTCTACAGGTTAAAGACCAGATGATTTTTGTCTTGATTTATAAAACTATATAACTGACATGACAGCATTTGATTATTCCATTTTTCATCAAAGTTTTAAAAAAAGAATGCCTGGCCTCCTTCATCCTTTCTTCTCCCCATTTCATTTAGGTGGTGTGTGTCAGTTCATTCTCCCAGACACTGCGCCGCTACACCAGCCTGAACCACCTGGCCCAGGCAGCTCGTGCTGTTCTCCAGAATTCAGCCCAGATAAACCAGATGCTGTCTGACCTCAACAGGGTTGATTTCACTAACGTACAGGTCTGTAAATACTACTATCTCTCTCCTTCCATCTGTTTTCAACCATCCTGTGTATGTTCTCAATTTAAATAGAGCAGGACTCACACCGTGTCTGCCCATTCCCCCCCCCCCCTCAGGAGCAGGCATCCTGGGTGTGTCAGTGGGGGGACGGTGTTCTCCAACCCCTGGCAACAGCTTTA
>OMOW01000443.1:12775-23553 GCA_900312555.1 Lamprogrammus exutus | reverse complement strand
ACTGGAGTTCAGACGTGTGCTCTTCCGATCTCTATACATTTGCATATGCATTCACATTCAACAAAATATTGGATGGTGGCAGATCCATGTTGATGGGCCAGACAAAATTAATCATAAGTAACAATTACGTATTTTATGTAATACATAATACATATGTATACCATACACTCACAGTTGTGTTTGATGTTGAGTTTCCTTTATTGTGAATCAAAAAGGAGAAAACCACAAAATGCTTTAGAGGACCATATATGACCTATTAGGCAAGTTTAAAAAAAATCAAAATGTGAAATTGTTTGACAAATAACAAAATGAACTGATGAACTATCTCTTAAATAGATACATTACTGTTTATTTCTAAAATAACTGAATTCGATTTACCTCAAACATTCCTCTCACTCTCCTTCAGCAAGATTAATTTTCCTGTTGCAGAATTTCCCTGTGCTGTGACACACTTTGGCCAATAAAAAACCTGGCACAACCTGCCCTATATTTTACATATACTGCGTGTAATATATTGAAGGTAAATTCAGTTAGGCCTTACCCATGAGGGAAATAAATCCTGCTGACAGAAAATGATTCTTACATAGCATTGAAATATTAAAATAAAGCGGGTGTAACAATATATATTTCTCAATTTTTCTGTACATTTAATTTATAATTAATTATTTGTTTGTTTATTGGGTTCTTTGACCATTTTTGTTTTTGTATATATTTATCTCCGGATAAGTTGGTTTTGTACTCCATTACTGCCATGGAGAATCTACAGTTTACAGTGCAAAGGCTGCTGCACCTGGGCGTTGTATTTGTCACCACTGTTAGAGGCTGCCATTGTTACTTTTAATAACTGTGACAGTATTACACAACCACACTAGTGTGTATCGTGCTTTGGCATGTGAAATTCATGTATTCAACACCATGCTCCATAATAAATCACTTATGTCTCCACTGCAAATTAAGAATTAGTATTTGCAGTTTTATCACAAGTGAGTGGTTGATCATACATCAGCCTGGTAATGAATGGATGAAGATCACTGCCAGCCCTGTGATTTGTTTGCCTTGCCACAAAGCCTGAACGTATCAGCATATATTTAGATTTCTAAATGCCCCGCTAACGTAACTTAGCAGATGTTGGGGAGTCATATGGATGTTGGTGTAACAGAGACCCCCTCAGGTATTCTCATTATTCTACTACTGAGCAGATGGCAGGGAAACTTACCACACTTACCATTATCCATCATACATATTCTTTTCCCAATTTACATAGCCAGGGCTGCACACGAGCTCCTACGGGGGAGAGTACGGAGCTCGAGGATTTGCACTGCAGCTCCACTTGAGGCTCATGAAGACAGTCTGAGATGTCACTGCCACTACAACTCAAACTCAAATATGCTAATAGTTGTACAGAGGAATTCCGGTGGGTCTATCCCAGTTGAGTATTTTGAATACTGAAAATGAAAAATCAGCAGCTTGATGATTTTTATTAGGAATCAGGAAACACATAATGAAACAGCCTTAATATGAAAGTAAAATAACAGCTTTTATTGTATTCAGAAGTATTTACTGGTATTGTAGAATGTCGCTTAACAGGACTTCAAGTTTCCAAACTGATGCGTTCACATGTAGTCGCACTGGAAAATAACCTGGCATATATAGGAGCCTTTTAAATGCAAAACAGGCTTTGCTCTGTGTTTGCTCCCCCGACCAAAATTTGGGGTCATTTCAAATACACTTGGGGTACTTGGGGTGAAATACAAAAATGAATCTCTTAACATCTCTACCAGTAGGTTTGATGTGTGGCCGGCTGTGTCTTCCTCCGAGGATATCATCATTCGAGGAATTGGAATTGGCGTCGACTTCAATCTCAAGTCAGTCTAATGTCCACTTTTCAGTTCTTGAATGACTTACACATTTAACACCTACAGCAGGTTTAATGTTACTGTTAACACTTTTTGGTTGTGAGGGACTTGTGTGTTCTTTGTTATGAGCTACACCAATGTTACCAATGTATCAATGTTAAGCATCCACATACATTTCTTACTATGTGTGTCATATGCATCTAGTCTGATGGTTTGCACAGCACTGTTCATACCTTAGTTCCACTTTGGAGCTCCTGGCCCCTCCTCCTCCTCCTCCTCTCTTATTGGTGGGAGCAGTGGCAGTGAGGCAGCTCCGGGCCTGAAGGGCACTTTTCATCCTGGCCAGACTCACTTGCTGCTTGACTGCGCAACATGGGTCACTGCCTTACATTAGGAGCTTGATGCCAAACTCACCCAAGTGAACCTATCCAACATACCCAGAAGTTATTAAACAAAGTGAACCACAAAACAAGTACACTATGGCTAATATCGTGATCACACTGCATTCATAAAATTAAATATTAAGGTTATCATTATTTCTCGAAGGTGTTATTCATGATAAGGTCACTCTCATCAGTGGATGGATTTCCCTGCCATTTTACTTGAAGCATTATCGAACTAATAATTCTCCCAAATGAAAGGGGGCAGCCCCACTGTTATTAGTTGCTTGGATCAATCTCTATCTTGGCATAACTTGGAAAATGAAATGCTCTCTCTTGGAGCCAGTGGGGGATCTTGCTGAGGTCAGAATGGGAAACTAAAGCAGACCTCCTGTGTCAGCCTCTATTATTTATTTGGAGTTGAGGCTCTATCCATCACCACGTTGGCGCTCCATACTGTCTCCCCGCTTGTAAGGCAACCACATCTCCCTGCCTCTCCTCAGCATCCCACCTTTACAGCCCCAATGATCGACGTTTCATGAGAGGCACCTCAAGGTGGGGCTAAATGGTCTTATATTCCCAATCATGTCGCGTAGGCGGAGTCTGACTCTCGTGCTCTTTGCAATGCGCTGCCTGCCCAGCCTGTACTGTACATGACAAAAGCCATAGGATGGAGAGAGTGAAATAAATCCCCTACTTCTTACTTCTCACAGCTACTGTTTTCGCAATCACGATGTAGTTGATCTGACAGGGAGGGTGTTTAGGGTTTGGATCACTGCGCCACATTACAAGAAAGCGTGTCCTAGTTCATGTTGGTACTATAATCTGTTTTTACGCACACCCTACTCCAGTGAAGGCAGCGGCAGTTCAGATCAGATTTCACATTCAGCTCCGACCAGCTGAGAGAGAGCGAGCCAGGGAGAGCAGGAGGGCTTGTTTCTCCGCTTTTCCCCCTCCGATAGCCATTCTTTCTCTTTGGCGAGCGCCAGAAAAGCCCTGCGAGGAGGGGAAAAACCGCCAAAAATTAAAGCTCCGGCGATATTTGCTCCTTTTTTTCTTTTATGCATTTTTGCAGATCCAAGCGAGACCGCCACAGAGAATTAGATAGAGGGAAGGAGAGATGGACGAGCAGCCGCGGTTGATGCACTCTCACACGGGGGTAGGCATGGCAGGGCACCCCGGCCTGCCGCAGCATATGCAGGAAGGCACCGGCGCCACGGACGGCGATGGCAGAAAACAGGACATTGGAGACATTTTACAGCAAATTATGACCATCACGGATCAAAGTCTGGACGAAGCCCAAGCCAGGTAAGAGGGAGACAAGGAGACGCATAACACCTTCCACCATCAAGAGGGCGAGATAGATTGAATAAATTGAATAAAAGAAGGAGAAAAGAAATACATAAGTAGAAATTTCTTGATTCTAGAAGCTGTTTTGATGGATCTGACTTCGTGTAAGCGCGCTGTGCAGCTTTGTCCAAAAGCCGTCAGAAAACAGTGGGGAAACAGCGATGGCATGCACTGTAAATAACTGTTTAATTAACTTGACAAAGACGGGCAATACAGAAAAAGATCAACCTGAGCGATATCCTAAATGTAAAAATCATTTATTAGTGTTACATGCCGACGTGTTTTTAAAACAAAAACCTTTTTTTGGGGCTTCTAAATATTGTAAAACACTCAGAAACAGACGCGCAAATGAAACTGATAATTTATTTATTAAATACGGCATTTAATTACCGAGCAACAATCTGTCTGTGGAACTGGAGCGCTAATTGGTCTGTTTACAACTGGGTGGACAAATAATGTAACTTTTTAAAATTGTTTTTGATACATAATTTAAGGCCTCGTCCATCTTGGTTGCCTATATTAAATTCAATTAACCGGCAAGTGACTTTTTTTAATTAATTAAAATTTTATTTTATATTTCTTGACATGACAGCTGAAACTACATATCTGCCATATAAGCAATTAATGTCTTTATTGTATTATTCTATTTTAACAGGGTGATTTATAAAGTTAAATAAAATGACTTATTTGACAGAGAGGCTTTACTTATAATAATTAAAGTTTATCATTAGTGAAACTACATTTCCTTTTAAATATGTATTTCAAAGGGTAATGGCTAAAATAATCAAAGCAGTTGCCATATTTCTGCTGTAATTGTACTTTGTTGCACATCATTCAAATACACATGATTGCAGGCAACCTTGTATACAATAAGATGTTTCCTTAAATTTGTTTCTCCTACATTGGTTGGTTATAAAGCCACTTTTCTCTTCTAGGAAACACGCTCTGAACTGTCACAGAATGAAACCTGCCCTTTTCAATGTCTTGTGTGAAATCAAAGAAAAAACAGGTAAACTGAAATTCTGATCCTTGTGTCCTTTGTAGTATTTACTTGTATGTTGTATTGCATCAACATTGTAACCATATCGTCTTCGTAACAAACACTATAGGTCTGTGCAGGTAAAACGTACACACACAGTACACACAGTCTAAAACATGCAGGCACCATTACATTTCATTGTGCACTATTTTATCATCAAAGCGTATTTGCTATTCAGTCTCAAATTCACACCGGAGAGCCTGATGTTGGATATTCAGTCACAACACAATTCACCATATAAATCCCACTGACATGTCAGACATGTGTTTCCTTGTGTAGAAGGTCTGCGTGTTTCAACTATTTCACAATAGGAACTGTGGACAATTACCTCCAACAGTCCTTATCAATTATCATGTCAAAATAGAATAAGGCTTTTATGCTATTGTGGAAGAATAAGGGAGTTTTGAGCAAAATTGTCACATACATGGTGATGTCTCCCCTTGTGAGTTAACTGTCAAGTGTCGTGAAAACGTCTCATTCCATTCTATATAGTGTCTCTCTATTAAAGCACTTGTGAGAGAGCATGTCACCAGGATAATTGCAGGGAGAGAAATAACGTATAACACAGGAGGCGTAAGTCATGTTTCCAAATCATTTTCCCGATGACATTCTTGAAATTGACAGAGATAGAATTCAGTGCACGTCAGATTGATAGTATGCATCTCATCTTTTATTTTCCTGACTTTAGACTGATGCAGTGTAGGACTCCTCAAAACTTGCTTTGTTGAGATATTAACTTGTGAAAGCAGTTTATTGTAAAATGAAAAAGAGAGATGAAGGGAAGGATATGGTTTTTGTTGTTTGCAAGTTGCACTGACAATACCAGACCTTTGTGCCCTTGATGACTTCAGCTGTTCACATTGTTTCTTGAGTATGAGCTCACCCTCCTCTGATGCTTTCAGTGATGTTTTCATTGATGTTTTCGTCGACGTTCACCTTGTTGCCTACCCAAAGCCCCACAATTTATTTTGAATCGGCCACTGCCTCAGGAGAGCAGGGTGCCTTTTGAAGCCTGCTGGCCCTCTCTTTTTTTGTTGTCTTGCTAGGTTTTTGGAGGGGGAGTGACATAGTTATGCATAGTGTTTTACTCCCTGGCGCTTCTGGGGAGTTCATCCAAAGTTCGGCTCTGCTGAGAGTACAAAGTAGCTTGGACCTCTTCCTGCCTGCACACCCATTCTTTTCTTTTTCAGTTGGCAACCTGTAAATATGATACAGGGTTAAGGTGCTTATGCTGCAGACACATGCTGCTTCACTTGTTTTCGTTGACTTCATGTAGTACATTCACTGAATATTACCATTCATTATATCTAGTTAGCTTTGTTGCAAGTTTCAGTCTGAAATCTTCAGTTTTTAATTTAATTCATACTCTTGATCTAATTTGGGTAAAATGCTGAAGTTGATTACTCTAGCACATACTTTACATTTTAAAATTTAAAATTTGGATAGTGAACTCAACTTATTTGTTGCTGCTTGCATTTACAATAACTCTCCATTTAGCCTGTGATGATTAGCTGCTCAAGGCTTGTTAATGTGGTACAAAAATCATCATGATTACACAGCTAAAGAGCAAATGTGCTTGAAACATAATTTGTTCCTCAGCTGAGATAATTAAATGCACTTCTAATTTCCACATAACATGGGCTGTTACAAAGACCCGATTCATGCCAAATGCCAAGTCTATGGGAAACGTGTTACTCATTCTTCTTCTTCTTCATAAAAAGAGATTTTAAAAAGCAATGCAACAAATGTCATGTTTCACCACCTGCTTCTTCAGGCTCCCTCATCAAACAGGGAAATATCCTTGATCTTACGTCTATCGGCTTTATTACAACCATGCCTCTGATAATTGTGTGGAGGAATAATTCACTCTCTTGGTGAGTTCAGAATGTAACACTTGCTGTCTCTGGCAGTGACAATTTTGGATTTTTAACGATATAACGCAATTATGCACTAAGATGTTATTTACATCTCTCCCCCCTGAGCGACTATGTTGTATTTTTAGGTGTAATTCTTTTTTAGAGAATGTGACAGCATGTTGCCCCCTCTGGTGGTTCATACTTCCTTTCAATTTTAATTTAACTATGCACTCAGATGAAAAGGGTTATTAAATGTGTGGAACTTATTCTATATTTTATTATATTGCAATTTTCATATCAGCTGCAGTTCAGGTTTGTTTAATTTATAGAAAGAAAATTTGACTTGTGACATCGAGGTAAAACATTTGTAAAACCTTTCAAAACAAATCAGGGTAAAACTTAAAACAAGTTGCATTGTTGCTTGTGTAATATTTTTAAAAGTTGTAGGCGTTATTATAATTAGGATATTCATAGTGTTGAACCAGTAGTTTCAATGCTTGATGCACAGACTGATGTCACCAGTGAAACTGGAATTAATCAAGTTTCATCTTTGGTTTTAATGGCTGAACCTCACCAGTTACATCTTGCAAAATTCAGATTGTGTGCCGATCAGCCAAACCGACAGCTTTATTTCACCTCTAAGCAGGAGTTGTGTCACCATAACTTTGTCATGAGTAAGTCTGTCAGAGACAGTGCGCATCCACAGAGCTGCTATTTGGTCTGTGTGTATTCTAGTTTTCATCCCTGGCTGACCCCTTCATCAGCTGACAGCACCTGCACGACACAATGCCACTGTTGATCCAGGAACTGAACTTCTGACCCACTCTGTGTGTATTTCTGCTGTGATGAAGTGAGAGGATGGCCAACAGAAATATTGGGCAGTATAAACAAACACAATGGCGCGCTTGCACACGAGAGGAAAGGAGGAGGAAGGAACGCTTATTTAAACCAGTGCCCCTTTTTTCTTTGACCCACAATGGCTTTGTCTTTGCCCGGTTTCATTCCAGGCATGTTTCGGATATTTGGTTTTTAACCTGAAAGGAATGCTGTTTTCAGAGGCTGTGAATGACTGTGTGTAAAGATAAACTACGTAAGGCTTATTTGCTATATTGTTTGTCTGAAATTCAGTCCAATGGTAAAGACATCTCTAGTTTGGGTTTGTCTGCACAAGCTGCACTTTCTATCAGAGCAAAAAATATTTGAGCAAATTGGGCCATGAGAACTTAACCTTTAACATAACAGGCTGTTAAGATATACAGAGACATCAAATAAGTATGACACAACTCAGTTTGAACCTAGTCTCCAGTATGAACAGGACTATATCGACTATGTATCTATATTCCATGGTCATAGATGTGTGTGTGTGTGTGTGTGTGTGTGAAAAATATTTCGTTGTGGGGGTTTTATTGAATTTTCTAAGTACTGTTTTCTTTTTCAACATCTGTTTCTTATGATTGATGAAAAGCCTTTTTAGATAAGCAAATGCTTGACAAACTGATTTGGAAAATGAGCCGCCTTGACCTCTGTAAACACTTCGCCAACATCATAAATCTGCGCCAGTGTCAAACAAAACCACTCCTTGACTGAGCTGCTCGGTAAATGTGCAGCTCTGACTCGTTGTTTAATTTTTTTCCTCTCAACCTCAACAAAAGGCCAGCTTTCTCGTGGCCCGTGTTTGTGTAGTGTAAGGTTTCAAGCTTAGGGGATCCACCATTTATAAAAAATGACTGGCCAAGTGATCTCATGTTATTTTTTGAAGGGTGAAAATGGGTTGTTTTACAGAGGGCAGCAGAGTAATGTTTGACTGGATGAAATGAGCCAGAGATGTGATTATGGAGGGTGCATGGAAGCCTAAACTACCCTGACCTGTCTGTTCATTCAGAGCAAAAACTCAGCTCTGACCAGTGTGTCGGTGTACAAACAGTTTTCATCAGTCAGGTATGATTCCTTGTCAAAAAATGTCAAACAATGCAGTGATAGAGAACAAAAGGAATCTGAGCATGTGTGTGTGTGTGTGTGTGTGTGTGTGTGTGTGTTTGTCTGTCTGTTTTTGGCTTATCTAATCTTGTTACACAGAAAAAGGAGCAGTCTTAGGCATATGCGCAATTGAACAGTATGAAGTGTGCAGGGCAAGTAGTAACTGTGTGTTGGCTTCTCGGTAGACGTCTGTTCTGACAGAGAGCGTTGTGTCACAGGCTGTACCTCCCCTGTCGTTGTGTATCTCTTGGCGGACACAGAGAGACGATCCTAATGCGCGCGGGTTTGTCTCCCTTTTATTCTTTCTCGTCGGTGCTGATGCAGCAGCATTCAGGAGAAATGCCAAGCTCGCCACCGCAGATGTTTCCCCAATCTCTCCGCTTAATCATCTACGGAGAGGAAGAGCCAAAGTCTCTCGACAACGAAGAAAATAGGACAGTATGTATTTTCATTCACCAACATGCTGACTTTTTTTTAATGATATTTGATGTCAAATCATAATCACAGAATCATCAGTGAATGACACCATTGTAAATGGTGTGTTAATACCTTTACAGTATAGAACAATGTGGTTACATTATACATTATGCAAATTGTCAGTAGCCTAATTGATACATGTTAATCATATTAAGGAGCTTAATTAGAAGAATCTTACTGTGCTGCGATTTGGTAATTAACTCTGACATCACATGTACAAGGAAAGTGATCTATTTCAGTTTTTCTGCCGTGATCGTCTTCTGTCCGCCTTGCAACAGCTGCTTCTATTATTCTAAATTTTTAAAGAGATGAATGATATTTTTGAGCTGAATTTTTTGATATGATGAATGTTGTAGTCCACTTTGCTGAAGGCCACTGTAATGCTGTTTGGAGAAAAATGACATTTAGCCAGGCACGCATGGAGATTACAGAATGATCCAAGAGGACTGAGCACTGCTATTTAATGTGAATGTAGGCTCCCATGCTCAAAGATGAGGAGCAATAGCTTAAATATCATTTTTCTTCTATTTACCTTGTTTGCAGTCTCAGCCCCTGCAGGTTTGGCCTGCCTTTTCCTACACTGGCCTCCTTAATGTGTTAAGAATTTAATCAAGTCTGCAAATTTGTTATGCACGTTAAATTGAACATGCAATGGCACATTTGAGTGTGGTTGCCATACCAACCCCCCAGGAGTTCATTTTCTATAATGTAGTGTTTGGAATCTCATTTCCTCCACTCTCCCCTGCTGCTACTTGCAGACGCCACCTCCAGGCTTCCAGTGTACGTATGCTATGAAAGAGCCTCGGCTGCCACAGCTTTCAAACACTGGAGAGAGCTAGAGAGAGAGAGAGAGAGAGAGGGAGTAAGAAGAGGGAGAGGCCTCTCTCCACGTAGTGGAAATGACACAAATTAATATACACTACTTAAACCAGACCAAGATTAATGGTTCCCTTTCGCTGCAGCTTAGTCCCACTGTCAGTTGCCGGGTGCTCGTTGGACAAAATCAACACTAATCAACATTTATTCCACTTTTGCCCTGGGCTCTCAGGAGTCTGGCAAGACTGCGTGGCCCCCCTTCCCTCCCAGCAATCCACCCCTCCCTTCGTCCATCTCGCTACGCTTTTCACCTCTCATCCAGCTCCTCCATACATCACCCTCCTCACACCGCTCAGCTCCTCAGAGAAGAGTGCGCCCCCTCCTATCAGGCCACATTAGAGTCATGATAGATTTTCTCTTTTCATTTGCATCTGATATTTAACACAGAAAAGCAGTTGCTCTGTCACTTTACTGTACAAATTGGTGTGTTTGAGTTTGTGCACGCTGGCTTTGGTCCTCATGTATTTTTAGGTAGTTGTTCGAGTCAGTAATGTTATCTTCAACCAGTCGCTATTGCATTATGAGAAACAGGATGTGCTTTTGCTCTTCTGTTCTCTCTCTCGTTCTCTATCTCTATCTCTGTTTCTGTCTCTCTCTCTCTCTCTCTGTCTATGTGTGTGTGTGTGTGTGTGTGTTATTGTACATAAAAAACAGTTGATTTTCTTGATGGAAGCCTTCCAGATACCTCACTGGGAAACCCATATGAGACAAAGTTACTGAACAACTATAACATTAGTGCATTCTAAACATTGAATTGTAGTATTTCAATACTATCTTTTGGTATACCATATATGACATTATATACTTAATGTCATACTGTATATTTTAACTCTAACTCAACTAATTTTGATGATGATGACTGACAGTTGGCTATTTTGTCAGCTCCATCAGCAGCGCTCCTCACAGTGTAACATTAAGCTTCCCGCAAAGGCTCATAATTGGCCCGAGTTAATAGACGCTGCAATTC
>OMOW01000432.1:1863-16696 GCA_900312555.1 Lamprogrammus exutus | reverse complement strand
ACTGTGAAACATGGAGGAGGCTCAGTTATGTTATGGGGTTGTTTTGCTGTATCTGGCACAGGGTGTCTTGAATCTGTGCAGGGCACAATGAAATCAGGTGATTATCAAGGCATTCTGGAGCGAAACATACTGTCCAGTGTCAGAAAGCTCTGTCTCAGTCGCAGGTCATAGCTCCTCCAACAGGATGATGACCCTGAGAGTGGAACAAACTACCAGCTGAGAAGTGTAGAAGTGTCATTGAGAGCTACAGAAAGCACTTCATTGCAGCAATTGCCTCAAAAGGGAGTGCAACAAAATATTAGGTTGAGGGTCCCACACACAATGATACCAAACAGCACAGGGATAACTTTTCTCCATTTAAATAGGCTGAATGACTGATTATAAGATTGAAGACACCTGTGATGCAAATTAAAAAAAGTCAGCTCAAAATATCACTACAATCCAATTATTTTTTATCATTTCTAAGGGGTATCAGTAATTTTGTCCAGGCCATTTTCATTTGTCTTATTATTTAAAATAATATGTTACATCAAAAATCAAAAGCAAAGTGTCAGTTCTATTAAATATTGAGTAAAGAATGGTGGATGCCAATTACTTTTGTCAGTCAACTTATTTCAGAGAAAATTGTGGGTTCTTTGTTTTTATTTGAATGGTACCAACACTTTTAGCAACGTCTGTATAAAAGAAACATGTAGTGTAACCCTGTTCATACCTTTCTTCCTGTCACCTCGTAGGATGAGCTTTCGAAATGGTAAGAAAAGCAGCTCCCAGAGGAAGAAATCCCAGAAGTCTTCATCTTCTGAGAATGAAGACAATAGCTACAAGAAGGCCATGTCAGCAGGTCCACGGCGGCAGGCAACAGTAAACATTAGTTACAAGGAGGACGAGGAGCTGAAGACAGACTCAGATGACCTTGTGGAAGTACTGGGTGAGGACGTTCCACAGCCAGAAGAAGAGGAGTTTGAAACCCTGGAGCGAGTGATGGATAGCAGGATTGGAAGGAAAAGAGGTATGGAACTTTTTTCAGAGGTTGTTGCTGTCATCTACTCTGCTACTGTTAGTTTTTCTGTAAAAAGGAATCTAGTTCTTTATGGGATTTATGGATTCTTATAGAATTTTAGAGGTGGAGGAATTTCATATTAAGGCATATGAAAAATTATCTGGGCAAGTCAGGCGTTATCAGTCAATTTGACATAACTGTTATAAATTCTGTCTTGCAAGCCCAGCCGAGCATAGACCAGACTAAAACCAGATTAAAACGTCTGTGGGGTGAATACAACTTGTACAAACCAGCTGACCATGTGTGTAACATGCCGAGATAGAGACATAGGAAGAGGCAGGATACCAGCCATTCTCAGTTGAAGCTTAAGGCACTTGTAGGCACCAGCAGCAGAGATGAAAGGGTGCAGAAAGAGTTTTGACCTCATGTAAATCTTCTGTGATGTGCTCTGATTTTCACGGGAAGTGGGCACACATTTTTTTCCTAGTCTATGCTGAATGATGAAAAATCTGAGCACAGCGTCTTTGCCTTCCCAGTTGTGTTCGATATTTGATGAGCTACAAGGACTTAAATATGAAAAATTATGTCTGGAAGAAGATGACAATCATTGTTGGCCTGTCTGAGTGTTGAGGTGGCTGTCTCAGGGCAGTCTGCCCAATTGAAGCTGACTATTTAAATGATGTACTAAGTGCTCAACAATAACAAAAGCTACAAATTCAGATGGTCTGCCTCTTTGTTTACCTGTATCCACAGTAGCACATTAGGTCATGGAAGGAGAGTTATTGAAATGTCAATGTATCGTTGAAATGAATTCTGATTCTGTTTTGAAAACAGGAACAAAAACGTATGCATTTTACTGATAAAGTCTACCCTGTATCTTGCACTACTTCATGTAAACCCAGTAGATATACCACCATATGTCAGTATTTAGTATTTGAAGTGGTTTCTGCAGTTCCTCAAAAGTTAACCGGCAGCAGGACATTTGGAAATAGGAAGTTTCTGGTCTCTTAGAAGTGATCTACAGAATGGGTAACACAACATCTAGCACACATTTATATGCATTATTCTTAACAGCGACAGGGAGTGTAACCACAGTATATGCTGTAGAAGCAGACGGGGACCCCAACGCCAACTTCAATCCCAATAAAGAGGCTGGTGAGACCCAATATTTGATAAAGTGGAAGAACTGGGCCCATATCCACAACACCTGGGAAACAGAGGAGACGCTCAAGCTGCAGAATGTCAAGGGCATGAAGAAACTGGACAATTTTAAGAAGAAGGATCAGGAGAGAAAGAAATGGTGAGATTTTGGATAACATTATCCCAACATTATTAGTCCACAAAACCCTTCACTCTTGTTATGCACAATGCAGCTTCAAAATCATACTCCTTCGCACATTAAAGTTCTCCTGTAGAATTTTCTCATAAACACATTTGCAGTACGATATAGTTGGGTCTTGTGCTATTGTCTATGGTCTCTGTGGTCCTTTGTGTAATATCTTAGTTGATCCAAGCAGACTCCCTATCAGCTCTGGTCACTTGGTACATCATAACCACCACAGGATAAAATTATGCCTTTTGATGTGAGATGGAGAGTGTGGTAAAATGGAGGTGTTCGTTGCTTACCCGAAGCTACTTATTTGGAAATGAATACAAGTTCTTGTTGAATTTTTGATGATTTGTTTTCCTCCCTAGGTTGAAAGCAGCATCACCAGAGGATATAGAGTATCTCAACTGCCAGGAAGAGCTGATGGACGACCTACACTCTCAGTATCAACTTGTAGAGAGAATCATAGGTGTGCTTTCTATTGAGATGATTTATTTTCTCCATGAAGCAATTTACAATAACAGTAAAGTTTTTATTGAATATCTATAAGTAAATTGGTATATGAATTTCTCTGTGCAGGTCATTCAAACCAGAAGTCTGAAGCTGGTTACCCAGACTACCTGTGCAAGTGGCAGGGTTTGTCATACTCGGAGTGTAGTTGGGAAGACGGTGCTCTGATATCCAGGAAGTTTCAGAAATGCATAGATGATTATATGAGCAGGAACCAATCCAAGACCATTCCATCTAGAGACTGCAAGGTAACACATTACTCAGCCTGGAATCCTCTCTGCAAGAATAAGAAGAGGGAGTGAGTTGCTCCCCTTTAACAGAATACCTATGAATACCTTTTGTGGGACAGGCATGCCATCACATTCTGCCTGTCACGAAAAGTATTGGTCCCTCATGTATGCTTACTGGTGTTTTGTATAGAAGTACATACTCCAAAAACACTGAGATGTTGTGAGTAATTATTAAAAGGGCTCATGCTTCAGCCACACTTCCCTTTGTATGTCCAGAGGACATGAGGGAAAAGGCCTCAGTAATCTTCATTGAATGTTCTATTTGCCTGCCAACCAAAATCCAAGCTTTCTATGGTTATGAAAATGCTGAAAAACTCCTGGTTTTTTAAAATGTGTCTTCCCGGCCTGGAGATGTTTTGGAAATTGATGAAATATCTAAAAACTTTTGGAAACGTCATTGAAATGTTTTTATAATGATAGTAATTTTGACAGGTCAAGCTAAGACCTGAGAAAACAGTTAAGATATTTTAATTTCCTAGAAATCTGCTCTCATATCATCTGAGAAAGCCAGACAATGTGGCTGTTCTTATGAGATGATTATTATTATAATTGTCTTCCAATTCCCTGTTCTCACATGATTACTGATTTTGTTAGACTGGAGCTAGCTGGCAGCAAAAGTTTAGTTTCAATAACGCCTGGTTACGTGCTGAAAAAGGAAAAAATATGGAAATCGAAAGTTGTAGACACAAGGCATGCTGAGTGTTATTGGACTATAATTTTGTGTAGTTTATTACCTATAATATGGGTGAAAACATGGTTAGCCATGCAAAGGGGTAAAAGCTTCACCATGGAAAGGAACTGAAATGATACGTTTGTCATATCACAAATACCCTTATCCAACGACAAAGTACTCAAAACAATAATTTGAATCAAAACCTTCTTTGAATTTATGCAATAACACACTTAAACTTGCATAAAGAGTTAAGTTTACAATGGCAAGGCAGTTGTAAAGGTCGCTTTACATAATACACTGCAGAAATGTATGGAAAAGTCATGAAAAAAATTCGGAATTTAACTGGCAAATAAGTTTAGAAACCCTAATAACAAACTGAACTGATGTGGCTCCTGTGCTGCGTTTTGTTTGCTATTTTGTTATATTCTGTCTTCTTTTTGCCTCACCATTTTCATGCTAACTTAAAAAAAGGGGCTAAAAAGAATCTGAATGGATCAATAAGGTGACATGCACAGGGCTGTTGCTGTGAAAATTTAGACCCACAACATGGCTGCATTGCATTATTTTAACCTGAAACTGCAACATGCAACATCATTTTTAGATTTTACTTACAGCAAGCTTGATGTCATCTCTGGTATCATTAACAAATAAAGTGGGGAGTTTGTTTTGGACACTGATGTCACTGTTTGTTTTGTTTCTTGTAGGTGCTGAAACAGAGACCCAGGTTTGTGCCTATGAAGAAGCAGCCGTCCTACATAGGGGGTGATGGATTGGAGCTCAGAGACTACCAGCTGGACAGTTTGAACTGGATGGCCCACTCCTGGTGCAAGTATGCTTCAAGGAATCCAGTTATTTCTGTAATTCAGGAAAAATCACCACCATGCAGATAGGTTTGGATTAATTGATGAAAACAAAATCACACTAAATAAGCGCCATGATAACTGAATCTCATTCAAAAGGCGTCCCTTAATTAGCACACCAGTGTCCCCTGTCTGTGCAGAGCGCAGAGGATGTTGTTTTAGGAAGGGGCTCAGTGCCACTAGAATCTG
This sequence comes from Lamprogrammus exutus, assembly GCA_900312555.1. Lineage (NCBI taxonomy): Eukaryota > Metazoa > Chordata > Actinopteri > Ophidiiformes > Ophidiidae > Lamprogrammus > Lamprogrammus exutus. The sequence continues at coordinate 11,847 of OMOW01000432.1, read as the reverse complement.
TGTAAGATCGTATCAAAACTTCCATTTCAATAAACTGACTAGTCAGCTGGGAGGGCTTCTACGTGTATATCTCAAATTTATTGATCAGCAAAACATATGTTGCAGCTAAAGTGTAAAACATCACCCAGATTTCATACAGATGAAATTTACTGACAGACTGAAAGAGGTCTTAATTTGTCTGTCATGGTGTGTTATATAAATGGCTCACCTGACATGCAAATGAGGAAATGCTGTAGTAACTCCTCTTTCTAGGCAAACGATTAAAGAGGTCTATAACAAACATTTATGAATGAGGGAACATGGTTTTGTGGTGCTATTTTTCCTTAACATGTTTTACAGGCTCTGATTTATGAATTACCCCCAATATTACGCCGTGTATTACACTGAGGTTTGCTCATGAAACAGTCTGTACTAATTACATGTTGTATTAATTCATCAACACTGTAATGTCCATTAAGTTGACATAGTTTTTTTGTCAGACCCGAGCCTATTTGGGATTGCCATGCACTAACTGCTTGTTACATCCCTTTCTTATTGCACACAATTAGAGCATGGATTGGTTTGATTGAGCTACAGCTATTATCTGCATCAGGTCATTTTCAGTCTGCACAGCTTTGGTTTGTCTTAAATTTCCCCTTTCTTTCTCTTGTGTGCATTCATAGAGGCAACAGTTGCATCCTCGCTGATGAGATGGGATTGGGGAAGACAATCCAGACTATCTGCTTCCTCAACTACATGTTTAATGATCACCAGCTGTATGGGCCCTTCTTGTTGGTGGTGCCCCTCTCCACGTTAACCTCCTGGCAGAGAGAAATCCAGCTCTGGGCCCCTCAGATGAATGTTGTGGTCTACCTGGGAGACATCAGCAGCAGGAACATGGTATGTTCAACTGCCTGCAATACAAAAAGGATCCATGGGTTTACATTTAGAATAATCTTGCCAAACTTGCAGCATGTTTGTCTGACAATGAAAGCATTTTAAGAATTCTTTGTTACAAAATGAATAACAAAAATCAAAATCCAAGTAACATTATCAGGTATACTGCAATGTGATTTGCTGCAATTGTTTTTATATACTGTATGCATCAAGTTTAAATTATGTTTGAAGTTAATACAAATGAAAGTAGAATGATATAGTTTCATATTCTATCATATTCATAATAGAACTGACTTAGCTGTGGTTTCCTTCTATCTGTTTTTTGCTTTGAGTCTATTTTGTCAATTTTATTAATTTAAGGTAAAAAAGTATTCAAGTAGCATAGTAAATTACACTACAGTATTTGCAGTCCTAACGTTTTTGATGTTTCACATTTCTACTGTTTATAACAATAATAGATCAGGACGCATGAATGGATGCACGTCCACAACAAGAGAATGAAATTTAACATCCTCCTCACAACGTATGAAATCCTCCTGAAAGACAAGGTCAGCAGCTACATCAATTACATTTTCATGGAAAGAATGGAAGTTGTCCTTTTGTTAATATTTATATACAGTTTATAACGCACTTGTAATGATACAAAGGTCACTCTTGGATGATGTGCTGTATGTCAGCACAAGTGAAACCTGTAACAAACGAGTATGTGTCTGTATCCAGTCATTTTTGGGGAACGTTAACTGGGCCTTCATTGGAGTGGATGAGGCACACAGACTGAAGAACGATGACTCCCTCCTCTACAAGACAATGATTGACTTCAAGTCCAATCACAGGCTTCTCATCACAGGAACCCCACTGCAGAACTCCCTCAAAGAACTCTGGTCCCTGCTGCATTTCATTATGCCAGAGAAGTATGTCATATTACACTTAAATCTACACTGCATCTGCATTATATGCAAATCATTATATGTTATATGGTAACACAAAGGGCTGCTTGCCACTGTAATACACCAACTAGGCTCCTAATAATTTACTCACAGGGGAAATCACTTTTAGACTTCACAATAAGGCAGTTAGTTTTTATCTAAAGAAGTTATCAGAAAAAATGAAGGTAAAAAAACAAATAAACAAAGATAAGATACTGTCTGAAATATTAAGGAAAATATTTACAGTAGCATTTAATGGCAGATTTGTACATAGTACCAACTTAATTTATTGAGCAATTATTTTAAACGAAAAGATGATTTATGTGAACAAGCTATACCACAGCTGAAAATTTTAGTTCTTGATTTGAAAGATTCTTTTCAACAAAGTGTACATTTTGGTGAAACGTAGCGCGCAATTGTATGTACAGCTAAATTGAGTGCACAATTTGAGAATTTGAGAGTGAGGCAGACAGAGGTAAAAAGAGTAGGCTCTCAGCCCTTCACCTCCTCTTGTATAATTAAACCAATGAAAACACCTAAATTCAACTTCTGTCAGTATCATAATATAAGATTAATAATATGGACCATTTTAGTTATGGAATTTATTTTCTCTGTTCTGTACACCGTCTTGCCTTTTGGACCATAACGGCTACTGCAGTAGCTCATCAAACTGACTTTCTTGCCCTGAATCGAGTCTCTCAGTATTTGATCCCAGCCTGTGAGCTTGTTAAGGGATTTCTTTAAAGCGTCAAAAATGGTAGTAGTGCTATACCAGAGAAATCCACCTTGTTGTTTTTGTATTTTGTAAGCGTAGCATTTTTTTCTCATTGCCAATCATGCACAAAACCAATGGGAAAGAAGTTGTGTCATTTGGGTGGGTGTCTATTTTCCGATACCATTTTACCACATCCTTTTCCCATTAACTGGTCTTCATGCAGCTTCAGTGAACATTCAAGTTTAATTGAGTGTTTTGTCTATTGAGGTTTCACTCCTGGGAGCTGTTTGAGGAAGATCATGGTAAAGGAAGGGATTCAGGCTACACCAGCCTACACAAAGAGCTTGAACCGTTCTTACTGCGCCGAGTCAAGAAGGATGTGGAGAAATCTCTTCCTGCCAAAGTGGAGCAGATCCTTCGAGTGGAAATGAGTGCCGTTCAGAAACAGTATTACAAGTAAGAGCTGGACACTACTGTTAATTCCATGACTCATCTTAAAAGCCTGCTAATGAAATCATAGATGTTGTGGAAATAATTAGGTTTTTTATTTTATTGCTTAAATCTTGTATATTAACCTGATTGTCAACATTGAATTGGCATCTTTGTGAGACTTCTGATCATTTTGAAATGATGGTTTTTAATTTCAAATGTCAAATACAACCCACCTATAACATTGAAAGTTAATTGGTGATGTGATCTTATTTAAAGCACAGTGAGGACAGGAGTGTCATACAGTTATGTGTCGAAAACTTTGACAGCCATTTTCATGAAGAGTCATTCAACCGTTCTAATTTCTGGCTAATGTTGGTCTTAGTAGAGACGAAGTGCCAAAAACGCATATTGACAAAATATTGAATTGTGACATCAAAGTTATATCGAGGCTTTTAACATGGGGGTCTTTCATCATTGGATTGCTAAACTAACCAAAACACTATAAATTTCAATATTTGCTGTTTATTAAACTCCGGCTTGACAGTTGCCACCCAATGTCACAAAAATTTCTATAAAGTAATAGTATGTAGTGCTAGAAGCCAGCATGGCACTCTTCAGCTATTTCTACCATCAAGTGGTAAATGTCCACCGTCATGACCACATTTGAACTGAACTTAACATAAGAGATCCAGCCACTTTTCACATAATCTGCTTTTGCTGCTGGCAATATCTGCACAGACTTCAAAATCGCAGTAATCTTGCAGTATCATTTCTTACCTACATTCCTGTGTGCATGTTCTGTGTGTGTGATCAGATGGATCTTGACCAGGAATTACAAGGCCCTGAGTAAAGGTACCAAGGGCAGCACCTCAGGCTTCCTGAACATAATGATGGAGCTGAAGAAATGCTGCAACCACTGCTACCTCATCAAGCCGCCAGAGGACCATGAATTCTTGAACAGAGCTGAAGCCTTACAGGTCTGTCACTTCTATCATGAAACTTCCAGCTTTCTACTGATCTTCCTCCAATCTTGCACATTAAATATGTCTAAATGAGTATAAAATGGTAATAATTAATGAGAAAACATCTTGTTTAAGTTATATCACCATAACAAGGGGTGCACATCATTTTTCTGTCCAGTACTAGTACATGTATGCAGGTATGCACTTTTTTTGTTTGGGGGCTCCATCAGTGAGATATGTGAACGAAGCTAAAATGTGAAGCCTAATGTTTACACTGGCCAATCAGCCTCTCTTGCTACAGTCTGAGGAAGATGAGGTGTGAAATTCCAATATCAATCATGTTGGAAAGAAAGCACTTGCAATGCTTTTTGCAGATGTGTCATCAGATCATTAACTGGAGGCAGAAGTCTCCATATTTTCAGCAAAGTCACTCTTTGCAGATGATCTAGTACTAGAGCAACTAAGAAAATTTCTTGATCACTGCAACGGAGTGAGCATACTACGCACACCCAGCCACACTCGCACATATATACAGGTGTTTGTATATGAGTACAATGTATGTGCTCCCAAAGTCACAGTGCCTCTTCAATTTCCCCACAATCATTCCCTGATGTGTAAAACATGTAGTGAGGGCTTTTTGTGTGCTGATGCAGATAGAAGCGGGATGTGACTCTCCTTTCTGCTCAGGATTATTTGCTGAGGATGAGTGAACCGGCTCAGGTCCCATGAATTGAACTTGTAGGGAGATGGACAGAGAGAAACTTACTGTAGGTGGAGAGAGATGAAACATGAAATCTCCCTCTCTACTAAGGTGTCAGTTAAATGTTATAAACACAGTGGAACAGTTTACTGTAATTTTTGCTGTAAAAATGCACACAGTTGAGAGGATGATACATTTTTTGCATTTAATTAACCAACTTAGTGAAGGCAGACCATTACTAGTAGCCCTTGTTTTCTTTTACAGCAACTGATTCGCAACAGTGGGAAGCTGGTTCTGTTGGACAAGCTTCTATTGCGTCTGAAGGAACGTGGCCACAGAGTCCTCATCTTCTCCCAGATGGTACGGATGCTGGATATTCTGGCAGAGTACCTGAGAAGCCGTCAGTTCCTCTTTCAGGTAGTACACCCCGTTATCACGTCATCGTCACATATTCTCCCTCACTGCTGAAATTACAGCAGGCATCCCTGAAACAGGCCACATTTTTCACATTGATGCAAAATTGTGTGAATCTTGAAAGAAAGTTTTGCAGTTGGAAAGTTTTCACCCCTTTCACTTTTTCGTTGCATATCAGAATGAGGAAAACCCAATGAATCTGTCCAGCAAAAGTTAAACACAGTTTTTGTTATAGATCTGTTTATTCTGTTTCCAAACTGTCTTGTCAATAAAGTGCTTTGAGAAAACGGAAATAACACTGCACATGACCAGACAATTCTTAAATACTCTTCATGAATTCTCCTTAAAAATCTGACATCATGCAGAGATTAGATGGCTCCATCAAAGGGGAGATGAGGAAGCAGGCGTTGGATCATTTTAATGCTGAAGGCTCAGAGGTAAGCAGTAAGCTTTTGATCTACTATATGGGATTTATTTGTGCTTTATTTCAATAACTTCATTAATTTTACCTGTTACTCTATTGCTGTGCCCAGGATTTCTGCTTCCTGTTATCAACACGTGCAGGTGGTCTGGGTATCAATCTGGCATCAGCTGACACTGTTGTCATCTTTGACTCAGACTGGAACCCCCAGAATGATCTGCAAGCCCAGGCCAGAGCTCACAGAATTGGGCAAAAGAGACAGGTATGCAGTACTCAGTTTTTCTATCTAGTTATTTTTGCCTTGCCTTACACTTTGTCTACTACTTTGTCACTGCTAATCAGCATTGTGGTGGCAACAAGCAAGTAGAATAATCTACTATTTCCCCAGCAACCTCCCCAAGGAAAGCTGGAAAAGTACTTGCACAAGCAAGTGTTCAAGACGTCACCTGATTATTATAATATGATATGATTCTACTATTAGCTTTTGACTTGTACACCAAAGGGAGGTGCCTGAACCACACCAGGTGGTTGCTTAGACCTTAGAACAAATTTTTGCTTTTGGCAGTGTAACACAAGCCTATATTGCTTCAGGTACTGATCACACAGAGGTCATTCTCTGAGTCTCGCTTCCCCAATTCATAATTAAGACTTGGGTTTGGGCAGTCAACGATGTTCTCGGATTGTCTTATTGCCATTGTCTTTATTTACCCCAACAGGATGTCACGCATCAGCCTTTTGACATTTCCATCCTTCCCCCTACTATTCAGTGCGTGATTTGAATTTTCAAATGATCCCTTTAAAGAATTTAGGCTCTGCTATTTTTTAATGGCTCAAAACCATCTAAGAAACTTGCAATTTATTCAATAATCAATAGCCAATATGATCATCAATCATCACAACCCGTATAAGTGTACTGTGCTATTTTACCACAGTGGTGGAGTGATAAACCTTGCTAAACAACAGATCAAAATCTATTGACAAAAATATATCGATCAAATATACCAGAAAGGGTTGTTCTCTTGTAATACCCTCGAGAGATTTATTATGTAATCCCTACCTACACTATTTATACAATTAAGATTGTTGATGTTGCATATCGATTAATATATGGTGCAGTCAATGTCCTAAACAATGTAAAGAATAAAATGCTACATATATTGTATATCAAAATCTATGCTGCGGTTGTTATATACTGTATAATTATAACCAATTGGAATGGCAATTTGAAAATTCTCTTGAGAAAAATGGGTGGATGGCACTCCTAAGACTCCCTGGGTCAGGTCTCTGTTTGGATAAACCAAGTGGACCCGTGGAGACTTTGTGCAGTGCTGTCCCACATCACATATAATTTTCGTTGTAAGAATAAACTTTGGCCCTGTTAATTTTTTACTGTTGCTGTCAGATGAGGAATTGTTGGAATGTCGTTTTCCAGCATTTTGAAAAGTCAAAGCCTTAGTGAGGGGCTTTGGAAGGAATTTCCATCCTATTTATTTTATAAATCATCCTTATTGGAAGATTTACTTGGAGTCCGCACCAGTGATCGGTATTTTGTTACATTGTGTCTTTTTTTATTTGATTCGGTTGGTTTCTCATTGCATGGATATGAACCAGACCAGAGGAAATTAAATGTTGAGGGTGAGACTGCGAATGGGCAGGCCTGTAATCACATATCTGTCATTCATTAGTTAGAAGTTATGCGTGACATGAGGGCAAAATAATGAGTAAGCGTGGCGGAGCCGCTGCTGCAGTTATGTTTACTTTTAGTGACAGTATTCCTGCTTTGGTGTTCCTACAAAAACACAGTTGTCAAATGCTGCTCCACATGAAAATCTGTTTAGTCCCCGTGTGGTCAACGATATTTTGATCCAGTGTTTCCATAAAAAATGCCCTGCAATCTGACGTATATTCAACTGGAGAAGGTGAGCATTGATGCACTCTTACCACTCCTGCCTGTTCAGCCGTACCTGCGTTAACCCGCTAGCCATGCACAGCCCATAATACACGCCATGTTTGGCTTACTTCCTGTAATTGGGCTAAATCAGGTTAGAATTCCCTTTTCACTACAATCGTACCGGACTAGGATTCCTTTGGAAATGGTCCGAGGCCCCCTTTTCTGGGCAGTGTCAGACCGGTTGTTTTGGTACTAGGGTGCTAGTGCCTGGGAAACGAACGCCTGGGTGAGATTCAAATGGTCTTAACGCTGCAGGTGTGAAAGTGACCGAAATGTTGTCTTTCATAATAGACTAATAAAAAAACACTAGAAACCTCTAGTGACTTTTGTTTGACTTTTGGTTGCTGGTTGACTTGCAGGTGAATATCTACCGTCTGGTGACAAAAAGCTCAGTGGAAGAAGACATCATTGAGAGGGCTAAGAAGAAGATGGTGCTGGACCACCTTGTTATTCAGAGAATGGATACCACAGGGAAAACTGTCCTCCACACTGGTGCTGCTCCTTCCAGGCATGAAACTAATACTTTGTGTTTATGCTTGACTCTCCTCCTTTGCCTAAAGGTTCCTACACACTTCGATAACGGCAATCTTCCAAGTCCAGCTCACGTCACACTGTGCAGGATGGCTATTTATATCAGACAGCGTGACATTGAGTTTAATGCATGTCAGATTATGAGATGAGTGTGTGGTGAATAGCAGTGTTATGACAAGCAGGGAAGGCTGGAGCTCTGTCACTGCTCTCACTCACACACCTCTGTCATACACACTTTATATATTCATGCAACAGAGGATTGTCATGATGATGTTTGAACCAATGTTTGAACCTTAACAACATTCACATGACATTTCATGTTGTGTCCCTATTGGCTGGTTTATAAGATATGGGTCATAGCAGCAGTCACTGAGATTCAGGTCCAAAATTTCTACACCATTTTCTTAATTAAATCACAAAAGTTTTTTGTTTTTTTTAAATACTTTTTTTCACCCATGAGTAGCAAACATACATTAGGTATATTATCTATAATACATTTATTCTTCCCCAAAGTTACTTTAACTGATGTTGAGTCTCTTTTGTTCCTTGCAGTTCAGCTCCATTCAACAAGGAGGAATTATCTGCCATCTTGAAGTTTGGTGCTGAGGAGCTTTTCAAGGAGCCAGAAGGCGAGGAGCAGGAGCCTCAGGTACAGTGATTTTATCGCAAGCACGTTAACACATTTTTGCCATGATTTGCACGAAAGTATCTTCTCATGATCTGTTGCCCTATAGGAGATGGACATTGATGAGATCCTTAAACGAGCTGAGACCAGGGAGAATGACCCTGGACCTTCCACAGTGGGAGAAGAGCTGCTATCCCAGTTCAAGGTAAGGGATCCATTTCTTTTTCACATGGGCAATATGGGTGTTAGGATAACTTTGTTCCTCAAATAAAGAAAGTTAAAATTTAAGGATTGTATTGTGTGTTCATTCAAATATATGAAAAAACAAGATTTCAGGAAAGAGGCAAAAACTTGCAAAGTTCCCCGTTGTGGGACAAATAAAGGATTATCTCTTATCTTATTCACATGACTAATTTAAACAGAGATTACCAACCTGAAGTTGAACCAACCAATCAACCCACAGTCTAGTTCAGAAATCCAGTGTCTAACTAATCATATAGCAGTTAGACAGGACAAAGATATCAGGAGGCTAACACGTGAAAGGAAATATTCACTGATGTATTAACATGGTTATTGCTATATTAATTGATGTAAATGTGACAATTTATCATATCAGTGTCAGGCTCAAGAATATAATAGAAAGCAGAGTACAATGATCTATACAAATATCAGTCAATATTTACAGTTCTTTGGGTGATTACAATAATACCTTGATTAAATGATTATTCAGTGCAGTTGATGTGGTTCCTACTGAACAGGTGGCCAACTTCTCCATGATGGAGGATGAGGAGCTTGAAATGGACTCTGAGCGTAGCCAGAGGAGCTGGGATGACATCATTCCAGAGGAGCAAAGGAGGAGGATGGAGGAGGAAGAAAGGCAAAAGGAGTTGGAGGAAATCTACCTGCTGCCACGCATGAGGAACTGTGCCAAACAGGTAAATGAGGAAATGCTTAGAAAATATACAGGTTTATATAAATAAAAACAAATATAATATTGATAAAAAGATCATCTTAAAGGCAAAGAATGGCATAAATTGTTAATGCATTAAACTGTTGTAACTCTAAAGGTCTGTTCACATGGAGTACACAAATAAACAACATGAAAATGCGGAAAAATGCAATCGTGCAGCAGTCTGAATTTTGCCATTTTCTGAGGGATTAAAAACCCTACAAACAGCAGAATGACACTGAGTCAGTTTGAGGCACTATCTCAGGTGCTGACTGCACCTGCAATTACAAACGGGACACATTACTGAGTGCCGATCAGCAGCGTCTGGCAGTATGTTTATTTTGAGTTTATTTATGCAGCAGAAATTGTGTGAACTCTTCTGAGAACAGGTCTTTTACAGCGCTATATACTGTAGTAATGGTGTGTGCAACACACTGACTCTGTGTGGCTTTTTTTTTTATTTTCTCATTGTCATGGCGCTG
>OMOW01000388.1:0-14788 GCA_900312555.1 Lamprogrammus exutus | reverse complement strand
CTTGCCTCCTCTCAAGTCAATCCCACAAAGTCTGCCAGGAACTTGGGTGTCACGATTGATAACCAACTAACCTTCAAAGATCACTTTGCTTCAGGCTCTTGGTCATGCAGATTTACCCTGTACAAAATCAGGAAAAACAGACCCTACCTGTCGGGTATGCAGCACAGCTCCTTGTGCAGGCTCTGGTTATCTCACGCCTTGGTTCACAGTTAAAGACTCAACTCTTTTGTGAACACCTTCATACCTAATGGCTACCTATTTATTTGAAAAAAAACAACAAAAAAAGCCCTTTCTATCTAAAGCTGCTTCCAGGCTCTGCCTCTCGGCACCTATGTCCTGTTGTTCGACTAAAACTTAGCTTCTTGGCACTTTTGTTCTCTCCAGACTAGATCTTTGCTTGTGTTGTATTCAAATCTCATGTAAATGTTGCTTTGGATTAAAGCGTCTGCAAAATGACTAAATGTAAATGTAATAGACTCACCAACAAGGACAGATGGCTCTTCTTCCTTTGCGATGAAATCTCCTGCCACTTTGGATTTGCAGTCAGATGAATGATCTGATATACTCTACAGGGAAACACGTCTGTCAGTCCCAGTTATTATTGACACACAAAATGTAGAATTTGCAACTCTTAATTATTATGATAGTATTCACAGGATTCAACGTTCAGTTTTCTTGATTCATAAGAATTTTTGCAAATTTCAAAAAGCCCTTTCTGGTAGGTCTTTACTGGAAAAGGGGGCTGGAAGTAAGTCAAATTTAAGTGATGATAGCTGGACTGATAAGTGTTGTCTGGGAAGTTCAGTGCAAATACTAATTTTATTTAAAAGTATGTTAAAAACAATTAAGCAAAATGAGTCTTGTGGAAATCAGGGCCCTGTTCTGAGAAGCAGGTCTAAACATTAATCTGTATAACTTTGCTGAGTAAAACCCAGAAACCCCTCATATCTGGAATTATGGACAGATGTATGAAGATCCTTTCAAGTTTTAGTCAGCAAATGTATCCAGATAACTCATGAAACCTGCTTCTTGGAACAGGCCCTATTTCGTCAACGACTCCTGCCCGTATAACAGACATTCTGGTCTTTGTCGCTCTGCAGTCTCCTACCATACGACAGCAAAGTGTTTGCCTGATGTTGGTTCCACACAGATACAGCATGTTGTCCTTTTCTGTCTTGTGAAGCACAGTGATGTCATAGTCACAATCCTAAATGACAAGAGCAAGAATTTAGGTCAAATGTCACGTATGCCTGAACTATCACTTGTGTTAAGTCATGTTTGCAGGGTCCTCACTCCTGATGGGTCTCCACTGTCGACACACTCTTTCCCAAACACTCTTCTTTCCACAGGAGGCTGTTGAGAAACATAATGGAGGTATATGAAGATTATCTCCATCACTGTGGATTCATGCTGCCGAATTTGCAATTCTGATGCAGACACTATGCAAACTTTGGTCATAAAGGCTTCAGTCATGTCATTCTCCAAGTAGGGTTAATGTACATTTGATATCTCAATTCATTTATGTAACACAGCCCATCACTACCTTGTCAAAGTTTTGAGAGTTGAAGACATAAAGTTTCTTTCCAGCAGCTATGATCAAGTCATGCTGTCCCTCTGGGAGAATCCATATGGACGTTAGGTCTCCGTGCAAATGTGACATGTTTGCTGTCTCTACAACCAAGGGACAAGTGAATGGAATGATAGACAGGTCCAGCAGGTCAATGTAGATTCAGGAAAATAGAAAATAAAGAATTATCATACAGGGTTTACAGCCTTCACAGAGCAGAATTAAACTATGACTTGTTGCTTTGCTGCATCATTATTCAAGTTTAGTAAACAATAAATTCTTAATAACATACATAAGAAATAATAACACCCTGACTGTAATTTAAAATGAAAATATCATTGAAATTATCTAATATTTTGATTATATTGTAGATTGTGGTCTGTGTTCAACATTTTTACATACCACCTGTTTTACTATCCCATGTCTTATTCTACCTACAGTACATAAGCATAAGGAGGATCAATTCAAATTTTCTGTATGGTCTAATATTTATAGAGACATTTTAAGATAACATTTAGAGCCTGCCGAAATGAAAAAATTCAAGTGAGAGACTACATGTACAGTAATCTTGTCTGTTCCGATTCCTCAAACCATTGTCACAAAAGGTTTATTTGGCTTCTTTGCGCTGTTAAACGACGTTAATTCCGTTTGAAATCATGTTTTCGGGGAAAAACGAAACATTCTTACTTCTGTTTGCGAATATCATCCTTGGCAAATGCGTTGAGCTCGCCGATATCAGAACGACGACACACGATGATAATACAAAATATAAATCCATAAATAAAGGTATCATTGTTCTGTCTGAGTCCTTTGCACAGGCGGAGACGCGGAGGAATCAATGCCGGACGGCATTAGACGGCTTCACACCCCCACCGAGACACTCCCTTTGGCCCAAATGATAGAGGAAGAGAAGACTTCCCCAAACAAACATGTATGAATGTTTTTTCTTTAAACTAAGAATTCAAGTAAGAATGACCATAATTCGTGTCATCATAATCATAATAATAGTTTATACTATCGGTGCTATGCGCAGTTATAATAATTCTGAAAATGTCCTAGTTAATTTAAACGAGAATCAACACGTAAATAAATTTTCATATTTCAATGAAACAACGCAAATCAGTCAAACAAACAATCACCTCTATCAAGATCTGATGGACAAGGCTTAATCTAGGTATTAAACATAATAAAGCTGTTAGACAAAATATAATAATCGCACGAATTATTCTGCCTACCAATTAAAACAACAACAACTGGTTTCAGCTATAAATTCCCCCAAAAAAGCTCAGTCTGGATAACGAGTCTGTCCTGTGAAGGATTTGAGTTGTAGAAATGTAATAGATATATATAATAATAATAATAATAATAATAAAAAATGTAAAATCACCTAATTTGCGCCCTCTTGTCCGTCTTTTTCTCTTCAGCAGCAGATGGCAGTGTAGCTTCATTGTTCACTCGGACAAAGTGAAGTCTTATTACAGTCCTTTTTTCATCCACCAGAAATAACTTAGTTTGTGACTCACTTTACTCGAATTAATGCAAAAACGTTTCAGTGGATTTGGTCACATTAAGATCTTTGAAGAAGAACCACACAAACTCACTTCATCATTTGTTGGGCAGATTTCCTACATCACTTAAACACAACAGAGCATTGAGATGTAGTAAATTTAGAAATAAAGGTTATTCATATTTTTGTGTGTGTTTATTTTCAAATTTGTTAAATTGGGTCAGTGATAAGCTCACACAATATGTTCTCTAATGGAGAGATGGATCCAATACAACATCACTTAATCTGTCAGACAGATATAATGTCAAATCCTCTCAAATGAGCCTTGGGGTCTGTCAATTACACTTACTGTCTTGAAACCTTAAAGGTTAAAGGTTTGATCAATTTAAGCCCAAAATGTAAAGAATACTTGTTGAAGGTGACCAGTTCCACTTGTCCAAGCTAATATGTTCAACATGAAGAGTCCAAAAAGAATTGTTTGATGTGCAGAAAATGCAAAGCAGGTGGTTTACCGCAGGGAGAATGAGGGTCACATTATGTGTACCTGCAGTCTGCAAACTGGGAAGCTGTTAATGAAAGTGACAGCTTGAATGTCCCACAGAGAAGAGGATTGTGCTGATCCAAGACAAGAGATAACATGTGTTTTTCTCTCTGTGTGTGTGTGTGCGTGCGTGCGCGTGAGTGCGTGCATGCATATAAAGCATGGTGCACATGTGTGCCTGTGGCCTACAGCTGGAACCAGACTGCGGTTCTGAATGGACGTCGGCCAGCTTTAGAGGGAACGCTGCAGTGATCTGCAGCAGTTAACAATCAGAGGAGCACAGGTGGCTGCGCTAACTCAACTCCTGCTAACAATCTCACAACACATGAGGAAGGATGACTCTGTGGAGAACAAAACAACTGTGTTATGAGTAATTTGTGTTACTCACGCTTCTGTAATGATCTGAAGCTTCAGCCAACAGACTACCAATGAATGAAGAGGCTCAACACATGTGAGCCATCTTTCTTAAATTAAAAACATGATTTTTTTTTCCATTTATTTATGTGTGACCTGACTACATTCCTGCAAATCTACATGTTCTGGTGAGAGACAATGCCTTTTTATCTTCATTCTTCGCTCCTCGAGACCTTGTGAGCAGCACTTGGGACTTTTTCACATTTTACAGAAAGACACTTGAATGCTAAAAGTGAAACAGCCTGCAGGAGGCACTGGTCACAAATCTTCATCTTCTTCAAGTAGGGCTAACAGGGAAAATGTGTCCATCATAAGATACCACAGCTCATTGAACGAGATATAGAGAGTTATTACTGTTTTATTTATAATGTTTTACCACTTCCACATGTATATTCACAACTAGTAAGTATTGATTTAATAGATGCTACCAATATTCAGGTTCGAGGTGCCATCGCCGCTGTGTAAATATCAAAGACCGCAATGGAAATAAGTCTGTCACTTTACTGTTCTATCCTTGACAAATAAGCTGAGATGCATCTTCCTTTCATTGTCAAATAAACTGAGGATGAATGAGGTCATGAGTATATAGTTACAAAGTGCTCCACCGTTCATTTCAGTGGTAATGGATAACGTGCTTGTAGGGACAGGAAGAAATACACTAATATGACCTAATAATCAATTGCCTGGATTGCTCTGGCATTTCTTAAAGTCTACATATGGTTTTTAGTCTTGTTAGATCACTGATTCTCCACTTATGCTTACATTTTTCTTTTCAAGCTTTTAGTTGGTGCTCTTACCCAGAACCAAGCTCATTAAACGTGATCGATCTAACAATTGTAATTTGCAAAAGTTAATTTATGTGTGAACTAGGTCACTGATAGTGTTTTATTGTAAACTGGAGCATTCTGAGGATGTTAGTTGTTCATTTACCAGATCCGTAGGCCTTTGAATAGACTCATATGGAACCCTGTTCTAAACACGTTGAAAGGCCTCTAAAAGCTACTCTACATGAAGTTATGAGTTTAGTTAAACACAACTATGTTCACCGTTGCCTCAGAAAGTGTTTTCCTATGACATCTGATCCTGAAACATCTGTATTTTTAACGTGAAGTAGTTGAATGTTGTGGAGTTTTACTGTACATGCAGGGCATTGTAAAGAAAAACAGTGCCCAACAATTGATTTTACAAGGCGTTATGTTACAAGGCATAACATAGTTCTATTTGGAAATCCACAAGATATGTTTAGCTTTTATTGTGGTGTTCACAACCTCTATCCCTTCACTGTTGAAGTACTAGCACAGGGATCCATAAGGACTCTATCCAGCCCGTATGGCAGTCTGTTGGAATGATGGAGGGTGTTCAGTTGCTGCTCATCCTCTGGCTCCTCATACAGGTTGTGTTCATCAGGAATCGTCTATGTTAATGGCAGGGGTGGGAGGGGTGTGACTAATTTTTTTTTTGAGGCAGTTTTCATGTCCAAATAAATTGCATTACCTTAACACACATTAATCATTTTGAATGCATGTTTAATTTTTCTTCTCTAATTCCTGGAGAATGCATGTGTTCATTAGAAGTGCAATAACACTCCAAAGCTTGCTGATTAAAAAAGGGAGAAGCTGTTTGGTTAGATCGCAGAGATATTGGCTTTTTGTAAAAACATTACCTCATGCCATTAGAAATGTCAGCAGTACCATCGCTCATGACAGAAATCTCATGAGTCAAGAAATTGCAATGTAAATGATGAATTAAAGTAATCCTAGTTGTTGCAAGACATAAGAATCCTGCAGTAATTCCTTATCGCTTTGTCTACATTTTTTTCTATGCAGGTTCTCAGTTATCCAGGTCATTTGGTATCTAGTTGCAGTAGTTCAAGGGAACTGGCTTTGTTTCATCTGGAAGACCTTTCACCACTCATTCACTTTAGCCTCTTCAGTTGTGGGTGTGTTTGGTTGTTCCTCTGCTTTAGGGTCTTCTTCATTCATTGAGTAGTTGTCTCTGAGCCTTTCTGGAGGAGCTTGTCAGCATTGTGGAGTTCTGACGTAGCTTAGTGGGGGGTGAGTCCATGTTGTCGGCATTTGAGATTGAAACATAGGTGACTGCTGTCGTCTGCAAGTTTTCTCTCATACTGCCACACCAATTTCTTCTGTTTCGGTGTTCTCCTCAATATAAGTAGTGATATGTCTGTGAATAGCAGTAGCAGTTCAAGGCAACTAGACTTGTATAGTCTCGCAAAACATTTTCTTCGCCTAGATGTCTTCTAGAATAGTCAATTTGCTATAGATCCCTCCTTCACTAATAACATACTGAGTAAGGAGAGGCTCCCATGCAAAGGTTCCCACATTAGTTTTAACATAAGAGTAAGAGGGCAGTGAATTCTTGCTATTGTTTTATCCCCACTGCAAGAGTATGGAAACCTTAAGAACTCTAATAGGGGAACTACAATGTGTGCAATGTGTGCGGGTCTCTATCTGGACGCGCCCTGATGTCCAAAGCCAAAAAAGAGACCATTTAATGATTCCTCTAAGCTTTGTGAATTGTTACAAACAAACGAAGGAATGAATGAACAAATAAAGAAATAGGCGAAGTGTGGTTCTGATTGAGAGGATAAAGCAGATGCAATTATTTTGGGTGCTATGTGTGACACCTGAAATCGTTTTGGTAAAATGACGTCAAATGCAAAACTGGAGCTGGCATTCTTCTGTAATTCCTATCTATAAGGTAAGAGAAAAGAGATGGACAATTGACTGTGTGAATTCATTTTTTTAACAATACAAATCCCTGTGAAAACCATTACAGAGCAAACATTGTCCTGAAACCACATTCAATCCAAATAGGGATGAAATGGAAAATGAAAGAGCTATGTGTCTGTGATCTGTGAAAGATCACTGTGTTAAATCATCTTTGCCACCACAAAAAGTCTTAATAAACCACTTGGCTGAGTAACCAACACTTGCTATTTGTGTTGTACAGTATCACAACCATCACCCATCATTAAATGGCATTTCACTTATCTGTATTAAAATAAAGATATTTTATCCACCCACACAAAATAATGCCCAAGGAAAATTCCGATATAATGCTTTAATCTGGAGTGACACATGGCTTCCGTCCAGATTCCCTTTGGCCCAAGGGCAGCAGTATTTATAGCATAACAAAGCTAGTGGTTCATGCACAGTCAGTGTGATGTGCTTTGCCAACTGGAGTGTAAATTCCCAGACTTTAAGGACATATTTTCCTGTGTTGATGGTTAAAGAACAAGACATGGTTCAAATTGTGCAAGTGAGTTATTTCCTCTTCTTGTTAAATGTTGTCTATTTTGCATTATTGTAAAATACGATGAAAGAGTCACCAAAATCATTAATAATGATTCTCTGGAGATGATGATGATTGCTATAATTTTCATGACAGTCTGCTAATTGTTGTTGATGATTGATCTGAATAAAATTGTCAGATGGTCACTCACATTGACAGACTCATCGCTATCTCCAGGCCTGCCACTGATAGAGCAATACCAGCTGCAGAATAAACATGAAAAACACTGAAATGTTGACTGACTGATCACCTCAAGAATGATTCTTTCACAGCCTGTGATGACTCATCGGCTCAAAGTAAACAAAAATCAGATAGTTTCAATTCAGAGGAGATTTCCACAAAACCTGAATTGACATTTTGTGAGTATAAGAAAAATAAAGGTTGGAAGAGGATAGAGCCAGTGCACATCCACACATGCATCTCTGGTGTCCGTATGTGGTGAAGAGTGACTCACTGTTTTCACCTTTCTTTTTGTTTGTGTGACCTCGTGGGCGGGCAGACCCAGAGGACAGAGATATGAATGGGATCTGCATTGCAGTGATAGTACAATTGTGTGCAACATGAGGATTTTTGTTTTGATGTTAATTAAGGGGTGTAGCGTAAAATAGTCTAGTCCAAATTGTTCGATGTTTCTGGGGCATTTAATCAGATAAAGAGGCACAGGTAATGATGTTTATGATGTCTTCTATTTGTGTGAGGTACTTTTTGTTGATAGTTTTATTGAGAATGGGCCCATGCATGCTATTGCATCACCTGTACTGATATGTCATATGTTGTTTAACCATAACAATTGTGCAAATGTAGCACAATGACTGAACAAAGTGACATTTAGGGTTTAGACAGATTGATATGTGCACCTGCTGGAGTGAAATTGCCTTGTGAGCCAAAATTATAAATAATCATAATGAATCTCAAATACTTTATTATTATTATTATTATTATTATTATTATTATTATTATTATTATTATTATTATTATTATTATTGTAGCAGTGGTGGGGGCTAAGTGTAAGGAAAGGAATAAAATATGGAAAGAAGGGAAGAGTTTTAAATGTAAAACGTTAATCTCCCAAAATGGAAATAGTCGAGCCCTCCAAATTTGTACTTCAATATATGAAACTTAAATATTACTGAAGTATATGTGCGTATTTATTTGCCACGTGTATTTTGTGAGTATGTGTCACAATTAGCGTTGTGCCTGCGGTATGATCCTTTTCTGTTTAGGGATTCCGAACTCATCTTTAATTTTCCTTCTCATTTAGATAAGAACCTATGAAATATTAATGCTGGTTGATTGAATTCTGTGTTGTCCGTTTTTCCGTGGACCCTCTCTGCCTCCCACGCACAATTAGAGCGATTGGAAATAAGAGCTCCGTCACCGCGCGTTTCTATTGGCTGGAGGCTGCCGGACTCTGCGCTCCGACTCCGGGCTGCGCTCATTCATACATCAAACGCACAGCAACATGTCGCAGTACACTCTGGGAGGTAAGTCACCTTAGATCTGTTTCTGCTTTTAAAATGTATCGTGCTGCCTGTGTTTACTTTGTCACAATGAGAGGAGGGTGCATACAACTAATGTGCATCGAACATTCCTGCCAGATTACTCAGCACAGCAACTAAAGAATAAACAAATACAAGAATCTGAGCTTTTCTTACAATAAAAATTCACAATTCTGCAAATTTCTTAACCGTGAGGGATGAGATGCAGGGGACGCATTGATTAATTCTGGTGCATTGAGAGAACCGAGGCATTGTGGAAACAGGCTGCAAGTCATCATTGGGAATATGCCCCTATATGTTTTGCAGCATTACTTGTTTCTATTTGTTTAATATAAGTTTGTTTGAATAAGAACAAAGAGGTTGTAGACTAGAAATACATTATTTTTCCCTCTGTGCTTTGTATGTCATCAATTACTTTCTGTCAATGTGAGGTTACCATGTGCCACTTTCCATGTTGTTACCACTGTATTGCATGATTTAATGAAGTCTAAGCAGTCAGTGCAGACTATAATTAACACGAATTCAATGACCAGACCAGAATTCAACATTACATGTCCAGCACAGCTCAGGTTTCATAATTACCTCATTTGGTCTTCCAGACCCACATTGACTTCAGCCATTTGTCAGTTTGCCAATCAGCTTTTATATCAAGGCTGCTGCATTGATGTACTCAGCACTCTCATCTCCTAATGGAAGCTGCCTGCCTGACAGCCTCTTTGCAGGAACTGAATTGAATCTGGGTTGATGATTGGCATGGATCAGATCAAAGAGTGATTTCGTCTTTACTTCACTCCCTGATAAGGCTTCTTCTTGTGATCATGCAAGGATCTGGCAATTAATGGGGTGCACCCTTTCACACTTCCCTGAGAGGTGTGTTTTTAATGTGTAGCTGCTGATTAAACAAATCTTTTCTTATTAGACATGTAGTGCACCTTAACACATCAAACAAAGGAGGCTGATGTAAGTGATTATGAGTTCAATTCATAGCATCCTTCATAATATGTTATATTGAAGTGATGGGAGGGAGTAATATCCTCCAAGATAACAAAAACATTTAATTACAATTACTGCTTTTTTGGAGCTACAAATGATTTCTGTTGTCGGTTTCTGCCTCACCAATTTACCAGCTGTGTTTTCTACCACAATCCACCACTGGGTCTGATGCATGAGTCATCCCAGTGCACCCTCACTGACTGACGTTTACTGGACACGAGGGTTTGGCTTTAACCTTTTCCATCCCACAGCCTCTTTGGCATCTCCATCATAACAAAATAATATTTTGCACCTAAACCATGTGTGTATGTAGTGCAGAGCCTTCTTTTTAAATTGTGGTTATGATTGCAAGGTTTTTAATTTGTATACAGACCAAATCACTGGGAAATTTAAAGGAAATGATGTAGAATGTTTGCCATGAAATACAGAATAAATACATAATGTTGTCAATGTTGGAAAATGTTTTATCCATCATTAAGATAGTAGTGCTGACTATGAATGTGTAATAAAATACTTAAGAAAAGTAAATTAACTATGTTAAATATGTGTTCGTACAGAAACACTGACGCCGTGTAATCTGTGTACACTGCACCTCTGCTTTGGATCAAAGCAGAAACTGTGCCAATACCATTTATAAAAAGGAAGAATTATGATTACAATCATGAGACATTTCCTCTTTAATCTCATCAAGGATGAAGAGCGCAGATACAACAATGTAATTGCTGGAGTTAGATGTCATTAGATATTTCACAATGATTTGGGCCACTGAGGGTATCTGTCTCTCTCACACAAACAGACACACTCCCCCTCACATTTCCCTTGTTCTTCATTAATGCCACAAAAAAAACAACGTTACCCTGTGACTCTGCTCTCTGTATGTCTAGTTCACCTGCAGATCCTGTTGGCTGTGGGTCTGGCTGTGTTCTGCTATTGTCTGGTTCTCGGTTGCATCCTGTGCTGGCGTAGAAGAAAGAGTGTTTCGTCACAGGACAAGGAGGCAGCTTTCTTGTCTCCTCATAAAGGCCCCGTTGAGAGGGTGACTGTAACCCTGACGCCATCTCCATGCACACAACCTGTTAAGCAGCAGTACGAGGAGCTGGACGGTGATGTGCTGGAATTCCCCTTATCTAAAAGCAGCTCTTCACCCTCAGAGGATGACCTCACTGCCCTGCCGTTTGACCCCAGCCCTGCAAGGTCTGCTGAGCTCGTCCAGTCCCCCGTGTCTTCCGTTCCACTGCGACGGCTCAGCACTCCAGCCGTTCCATGCTCATCCGCTAAACCTCCCAGTCATGGTCGAGCCTCTCTGCCCTCCCTCACTAAGCTGAGCTTTGTGTCTAAATCCCGTCGGGTGATGGCTCGGCGCAGCACTGTGAGTGGAGAAAGCTTCCTTTACAATGAGAGCAGCCGACTGACTGGTGTCACCAAAGCTCCCATGCAGCATGGGGAGCCCAGTCAACCACAGTATGGCTCCAGCTCTCTCTCCATCCCCTCCAAGCCTGCTCCCCTACTGCACTTCTCCCTGCTCTTCTCCTCCACCTGTGGCACCCTGGTTGTCAACATTCTGGGTCTGTCAGGGACCAGCCGAAGGCGCAGTGGGGTGTTTGTCCGGGCCAGTCTCCCTCCACTCTGCCCCTCACCTCAGCAAATCACCTCAAGGCGCCGAAGCTTCAGTCCAGAGCTCCACAGCCACAGCTTTGTGCTGCAGGTGGGTTCTGTGGAAGAGCTCTGCACCTGCACTTTGAGACTGGCTGTGTACAGCAGGGACTTCTCAGGCCTAAGAGAAGCTGCCCTGGGGGTGGTGGAAATGCCCTGTGAGCAGATGGATTGGGAGCCCGACACCACAGTTACATACACGAGGCAGCTCAGCCCGACTAAAAGCAAGTTGAAAAAGGTATGTGGCAATTTGATCATTTCATTTAGTTTTTGTGTTGATTCATGAATTTTAGAATAAAACCAGAAACAGTAAAGTATTCGCACAAAAAAGATACGACTGTCTTACCCAAACACAAGATGAAAACACATAGACCCAAAACCATTGTCAGTCGTGTCCTGGCCAAAATGCAACACTTTTGAACTAACAAGAAACCAAAACCATTATCAAGCCACATTAATGATAACAATTTGGTATATTTAGATTGATTCCTGTTATGAGACTCTCAGGCTTCATTTGGTCCAATTAATATTTAGATCCATAGCAATTTAAGCAAACCCAAACCAGAATCAAGTGTGAACCCAGGAAGGGCTAGCTTGGGTCCAATAAATTTATGGGTGGTCATACCTGTCCTAAAACCTCAAATACAGGCTAAGAGCTGGTGGGATATGAGTAACATGTATGCATATGTGTGCATGTTTGTGTGTGCATGTGTGGGTTGCTGTGATTTCGCTTTTGGGGGTCACTGAGTGCACACATTTTACACTGCTCACACTGAAAATACCACAAAAATCTTGTGAACAAAGTCTCCATTTTCAGTATATTTAACAGATAGGAAAACAATGCACAGAAGTCTATAAATATCTGGTATTGTGTTTTATCCATGCAGCACTGCAGCATCTAATCAGCTCTCCCATTAGCCATTTTTTCCACTGTTGTTACACACGGTGACATTGATGTTGTGACTGCAGAGCAAACACACAGAGTGCTGTATTTTGGCAGCACGCCCACACCGTGCCCTCTGCGGCTGTTTAGAAATGCTGCTAGAGGGCAATAATACCAGACTGCTGAGGGGAGGGGCTCCTGAAGTTTCAGCGACATTACTCAAACTGTCACCCTGGGTTTTGCCAGAGAGGCGTGCAGTATTCTTGGACGGTAAGCCAATGCAAACTGCAGTGGATATAGATTCTTAGATTGAGGTCTATATAACCTCCTTCGCTCCCTGTCCAAGTCCGAACATAAATTTTTTTTTTTGTATTAATTTACACACCATTGCCGTCCTCTGTCTCAGCAACAGCGGCTGCCGGGTGTGAATGTCTGGAGCAGTGTATGCGAAGCAGTAAAGCAGGAAGAGCTCAAGTGCGCAGCAATCCAAATAAATGATGAGTAAGACACGGGCATGTTGTGTCAGCTCACTGGATTTGTAGTAAAACATCAGGCTTAAATGGAATGAGACCAGCAGGGACCTTTAGCATAAATTATATACTGCTGCATCACAGCACTTTGCACTGGATGACTTAGCAGTAAATTGAGGACTGTTCATTATAAAAGACATTTTAGTACTTAAAGAGCAGCCTGGTGGGAAGAGGACAGCAAGTGTAGTCAGTCACATTGATTCAGTTTTACATTATTTAATTTGTGTTTTTGTCTTCATCTTTCTTTAACCTGTTTCACTTTTCCAAAGATAAGAATAAACATCCCACCTTGTAAATAGCCTCTACAACCCCACTTAACAGGTAGTGTACAGTCGTGTTGTGTGAGCTTATGGGCTGAAACTGCTGCCTGTGGTAAACACTGAGCTCAAAGCTCCACAGAGATGCAGACAGGTGTTGATTCATAGTAAGACTGGCAGTACTATCAACCCTTTCACATAGTTTGGAGTCATTTCATCAGTTGATTAATATCACTAATAATGGGGATTTAATAAGATAATTATGTGTTTTAATATATGGACATTAAAATGGGGCTTTCCTTGAAAGGAAAATCACTTTAAATAATATAGGAAATGTGCCACTTTTACTTAAAAGCATGCTACAATCAATAAAATCATATTTATGTATGAAATATCACAACAGGCATTTTGACATAGCAGCACAAGCACCGATGTAACTAATTACATCAATTATTCAATTACTTATTAATTAAATAAATCTTAATTAATTTAAAAAATGAGAGAGCATGTGGCCTGTGGATTTGGTTGGACATTATTTGACTAGTTTCATCAGAATTGACCCCATTCAATATTAAACCCCATTTAATATATTACCAGTGGGCAAGCATAGCCACAATGGCTCAACACTGCGACTACACTGTGTAATACTGAATGTTGATCATATATGAGGATAATCACTCTTCCCTCAGATAAGTAAAAGTTAAATGAAGTAAAAGCACATGGAGATGCCTCTCAATCTCTGTTTTTCCATCAATGCCAATCTTCCATGCTTTGGTCAATGAATGACTCACAGTCAGTGTCTGTCATGTAACCCACTAACACTTCCATTTAACAGTCTGCTACAGTATTATTGCAAAAATACCAGAATGACATAACGGCACAGAGAGTTACCTGATTTGCACTTTAGTGTTACAGTCGATACAGATGCCTCAGATTCACATAGATTTTGATTGTTTTTATGCATATCATATAAACACAATTTTCTACTATATTGTAGCCCAGGATGAATGTTATTTATGATGTTTTGCAGGCAAACTTAACTTGATTGCAATGTAAAAACATTGCAAATATCAAAATCAAGAGGGATGTTTGGCAATTAGAAGTGACAGAAGAACCCATGGATAAAAGATTCATATATGCTGCTGAGTTGAATGACCCTGATCACTGTGGTCTGTTATATATGTAACACTTTGATAGAAAAGACACAGATTAAGCATGATGGTGCAAAACAAGAATTTGGAAGCTGCACAGGCCAGAGTTTGGAAACCCATGGGGGTTCGATGTTTTATGAAATGTGAAAAAATATTTTTCTTCTGCAAACCATGCAAGAAATGTGTTCCCATGACGGTCCCTTACATAAGGTGCTAATGACAGAAAGGGGCAGGGACCCGAAAATCACTTACTCGATGAAATCCAATTCACACTCTGCTGCTTTAGCCTCTGTAAAAAGACGCTGGGGGGCTAAATAATACCAAGCCAAGTCGCCTGTGTGAGAACAAAGATGATCAACAAAATCAAACATAAGAAGCAACAGACATTACACATCAACACACTTTAGGCACAAAGTGAACCATATAACAGCATAGTCTTTGTCTCAATCCCTGGTGAATAAATTATTTTTGTAAATATCCT
>OMOW01000297.1:3964-16528 GCA_900312555.1 Lamprogrammus exutus | reverse complement strand
CCGAGGGACTCGTCTGTATACTTGGAATTGTTCCAGTTGCTGCACTGTGGTTGCCCATTGCTCCTAATTATTTTGGCTGAGTTAAATGCCGTGGAAGAATTTCCTTGTGGGGATCAATAGGTGAATCAGTGTAACTTAACTAAAATGAACAACAAAATGCATTCCACAGTGTTCCTGATAAGTCAATTATTTTTCTGAGTGAAAACATGAAATGGCCAAAGCAAATTCATGTGAAAGAAAAACAAATTCTCAGATGTTATGGAGGCCAATTTAAGTTACATCTAAGTACTTATTTGTGTGAATCAAATTTGCTTTAGAAGATTTATATTAATAAACATTCAGAACACTCCATCATTTTGGTAAATGCATGTTTTCCATCAAGGTAGGAAAGGCAGACAGTAAAGGAGTATTATTTTAACATGATTATTTTCATTCACCAGCCCATTTCTCTAATTGCAAACTCAGAATAAACAATTTTCTAGTTTCAGACAAACTTTTCTGATCTGGAAGAAAAATTCCAGGTAGGAGCCAAATCACTTCTTGTGTCTGTCAGCAACAATGTCAAGTCCAAGCAACTGAGTCCTGACCCCGTCTTAGAGCCAGACAGGCCAAGATATTTTTGGGGGATATTTGAAATGATCAACTGTTTTTCTGCGCAAATTTGAGCACACACTACTTGCAAGCAGCTCTTCCTTGTTTGGGTCCATATTGGCAAAATGACATTGACGTCTAGGGTTTTTTATCTTCTTGTGTGGTTTCTTAAGTATTGATTTCAAATGTTGGTAATTTCTTCTTCTTTATGAGATTGCAAAGAGGATTTTTTAAATTGTGTAGTCTTAGCTTGAAAGAACTCTTAGGCCACCTGTACAACTAGTATCACATACCATTACTACATGCAGTCACTTATTTGCTTTTATCTGTATTATTATTCTTCAGGACACAGCTGAGCTGCCACAACCACCACTATGTTCATGCTTCTGCTAATAGTAGTAGTACAACCAGTAAGATCATGTGTGCGCGATCAATATTAATTCCCAAAGGTACTTTGCCCTTTCAGGATCCTGTGTTTTCCAATGGAAGGATAACAAGATTTGACATCAGGGTTCAGTGGAGTGGGAGAGGAGTGTGGGAGAGTGTCCTAGTCAACAGTTCAGAGACAGATGACTACTTTGGGCAGAAGAAGATCACAGGCCTCAAACAGATAAACCTGCCTGACAAGGAAGCTGTCAGATTTGAAGTCATCGCCCACAATTCTGTGGGGGGGTCTCCCGAGGCTTTGTTATCGATCCCCAGAAAATCAGACGGTAGGTGACCACTGAGCCAGACACTGAAGGAGATGATTACCAAATAATACTACAAATCACCAATGGGGGACATGTTAAATTGCAGTATGCTTTCATGGTAGCAGGTTCTTATATAGACTGATATAAATGGGCTCAGTTGTAGCAGTTGAGTCGATTTGAATAGACTGCTGCTAATTAGATAATAGAAGTGTTTTTGCATCATGTAGCCCACCTGTCAAAGATGAATCTTTGCCTTTTTAAAATTGAGTATACAGTATTTTTAACAGTCCAGGTTTTTGTCAAGTTGACTCTAAATTAATGTGTTGGACATGAATTTGAATTTTGAATAATTCAGTGAATATACGGATGTCAAGGTAATGCCTTGATAATTATTGTTTGTAAGGCTAAAAATGAGTCAGACATAACTCAGTAGATACCCTGTGCAGAAACCATAAGGTAGAATTCAAATGGAAATCCTTCAGTAATGTGAAATCTTATATGTTAGCATGACACGCAATTTGATGTGTGTGTCATAGAGCTTCCTCCAGTGGAAAACCTGACAGTGTGGACCCACAGTGGGCAAATGTGGCTGGCATGGAGACCCCCCAACATCGCAGCACGAAGGAGTGCAACAGAGTATGTGGTGGAGTGGGTCAGTGGCATGCAGATGGACTGGCAGAGGGAGCATGGAAACGCCAGACAATCTGTCATTGAAGGTAATTTGAAACGTCAAGATAACGGAAAACACAGATTCAAAGTAATTTATTTAGTTATCCAAGTTTAATTCTAAAATTCTTATAATACTGTGTGTTACTTGTATTTTTTATGTCAAACTAGGCAACCTTGAGAAGTTTAAGTGCTACAACATATCTGTATATCCATTATACTCTGGATGGATTGGGAAGCCAGTTACTGTAAAAGCCTTTCTTGAGCAAGGAGGTAAGACCGCACACAGAAATGACTCAAGGCTCCAGCAGACTGTGTGATCACAGTGATCTTCTGTTCTTTGCATGCAACAGTGTATAAGATGTGTATCTCTGTATCTGTGTCAGACTGTATTATATCAAGTTTGATGCATGCCATATTCTGAGATGTCTGTGCGATTGTACAGCTATGATGAGCAGGAAAATGTTTGTATGCTCTCAGAGCTCATGGAGCCCCTGAAATTACTTTTATGTTTTTTCAAAGTTTCCTCTGCGTACCAGACCCTGGGGGTAATTCATAAAGCCACATTTAACATGTAGTTCAGGGAAAATTGCTTCATGCTAACTTTTCCCCTCACTTGTCGTTGGCCTTTTTTTTTTTGCGTTCGTCCCGAAAGAGCTCAGCAGCAGCTCATAAGCATGGCTTTCATCCAGCACCCCCCCCTAAAGTAAGGTATTGGTAATGTTACACCAGTGCTCTTTTTGACACAAGGGAGGCTTTATGAATGAGCTGAAATTATCGTGATGCATATTTAGCACGGTGCTGTGTTGTTACCGTGATTTCTTTCTGAATTACCCTCACTGCCTCATGCACACCAGATATTTGGTGAGCACTAGATATTATCTTGATACTGTTTGCACACGGGAAATCGCTCAATGCCTCTCTAGATAGTTACAAAGGCCGATTGGTCGTCCTGTAGTCTTGTTCCTCTGTGGGAAGAAGATGTGTTGCATAAAAACAGTGGAGCGTACAGAGCCCTTAAAGCCAGATGGGCAGAAATTTTCTCCAAATTTCTCATGCGCACCAGACACTAGCTCACCATTTTGACCCCAAAGAAATGACCCAAACAATAAAACACAACATAGATACACAGAGCAAAACAACCACGTAGGTTTAATTTAAGAGAATTGTATTTCTGCTACAAATTCCTGTGAAAATTGGGGGAATTTGGTGGCTCAGGGGTTAAGGTGATTATAGCTACCTCTGATGCATCACAGGCACAGGTCATTTTGTATACAGGTCTTTGGACCCAACCCAGAACTGACCTGTGGAAGACTGACTCAGATCAGATGTGCTTCCATTTTTAATTTTTTAGTTTAAAGCAGCAACATTAAGCTCCACCAATTAACCATTGGCTTTTCTTCGGAGAGTGCTCGCTCTCGCTCTCAAGCTCTCTTTCCTGACTTGAAAAGGTGCATTTTCTCCTGTGGTGATGATACATCACATGGGTCAGTTCTCGCTTATGAGGAACTATATTGACCTGTGAGGACTCTTATTTAGCAGAAGGCCAATGCGTTTAAAGCATGATGCTCTATGTTTTAGTCCAGGTGAGCCAGAGTTCTGTGATCCGTGTAATGAGGCATTATAATGAGATAATACAAAGTCCGTCCTGATCTGCCTGTCCACTGTCTAATTTGAATGTGCTTGCAGCCCCATTGGAAGGCCCCTTTGTGAGACTAGATGGTAAACCAGGGCGCAACGAGGCACAGCTGGTGTGGGAGGAGATTCCCCAGGACAAACAAAGAGGCTTCATCACAAACTATACTATATTCTATTCAAGTGGGAGTGACTTGCGTTGTATGTACTATCACATGTCCTCAATATGTTTACACCTTTTGAGTGTTAGATTGCATAAATAATTTACCTGCAAGTTTTAGAAAAGTTAATCTTACCTGAAGGTTTCTGTGTTTTGCTGATTTCCAGCCATAACAGTGCCACCTAACACCTCTGCATACCTTCTGAAGTCATTGTCCAGTGACACCAAGTATGATACTTGGATCAGGGCATCAACAATACAAGGCTCAGCCAGTGGCCCTAAACACTCCTTCAGCACGCTGAAATATGGTGAGTGGACCTCTTTGTATTTAAGTAAAGTTAATTTTATTTTGGAGTGCCATTGGTTCATTTGGAAAGCAGCACCAAATCTAAATCTGCATTACATGAGTGCATGTTAGAAGTACGCCAGCACACATGCATGCCATCAAATTCTTGTGGCCTGAACTTTGTAATCTTGTACAGATGGAGCAGCAGTTAACATCAGTATTGTAGTGATGGTACAGTATTTAACGGGGCACATGGGTGGTGCAGGGGTAAAACACTTGCCCACCTTCGCAGAGATCTGAGTAGTGGTACCTGCAATAATTGGCCAGGTCTGCGGGTGGCAAGCTGGTAGAGGGATCTACTCCTTGTCACCTCACTAACAAATCCTACTGGTCTAGCAGGATCTGGGAGTATAACGCTACACACGCAAATCGTACATTTATTCTTTGGACTTATACAAGTATCACATATCTACAATCACCAAATCCTGTGGTTGATCCAGGTTGTGGTCACAAATGAACTTTTCCAGAGTTTGTTTGGAGTCTGACCAAGACCTGCCCTTTCAGACCAAATGGTCAAAACCACAAGTTTGTTGAAACTGCACCAAACAGGTTAGTTCTGAAAGCACCTGAAATGTCCTTTGTGTTTTCCTGCAGCACCTGGAGAGATCGAAGGCAATGTGGTGGGAGTTTGCTTCGGTTTCCTGTTTGTTGTCCTGCTGGCTGTAATTCTCTGCATCTGCAAAAAAGATTCGTAAGTTCCATTTATCTGAACGATTGTCAGTCTCTGGACACACGTCTTAATCCTGATCTGTGGTTTCTGAATGCAGAAATGAAGTGTTCTTTGAATAGGGCTTGGGAATAATCCACCTAAGTTACTGTAGAATTGTGTTCTTATATATGCAGAGGATGTTTCATATGTCAGGAATCACTCATCCAATCTCATTTACAGGATCAAGAAGAACTTTTGGCCTCAGATCCCAAACCCTGGAAACAGCAGCATTGGTGCTTGGTCTCCTGACTACCCCTCAAAAGTAAGGAGTTCTTTTCAGTCACATTTATACCATTTATAACATATGTTGTTTGAAAGTGAAAAAGATTTACGGGCAACAATTTGCCAAACAACAGAAACATTTTTTACCTTTATCCAGGGAATAGTCCCTCTCATTGAGGAAATGCATGCGGAGATGTCTTTCTCCGATAAACAAGTTTACATGCCTGATTAAATGTATTTACAATTGCATAATCTAGGTCTGTTACTCAGAGTCAGCATAGTCTGACTGGTGCCTCTTTCAGTCACATGAAGGTGTATACATGATGATTTATTGGCTTAATCACAGTACAATTTTTTTTTTTAAAGTGCATGTAAATGTACTAGGTGAGGAAATGAAAATGAGAGCAGGCAGAAGTGGGAAGTATCTGTGAGACAGATTTGTGAAGGCCATTCCATATGTCAATGCATCCCAGATAATGTTAATGTCAAGGGAGCCTAAACTGCTAATGAGAACTAATTGAATTAATTTTGAACTTTTTGCACAGATGCTTACAGAGGTCAGTATGTATCTGTCATAAATAATGACCAGCCTCAGCACTGCAGTTTCACTCAGTTTTTACATGGCTTCTCAGTGGGTGGATTTGGAATACATCAAGCTTTCATCAAAGGATGGTGCCAAACATATTAAGAGGGATATCAAGAAGTCTTTAATATGAAAAATCTGGACACTGACTTGCATGTTTGCTTAAAATAATTATTCATCTGGGATATAAAAACACTGACAGTTTCCAGTGTTATTTGCTTATCTCTATCTTCTATCTGCTTTCTTTTACAGGCACACACACCCAAGGAAAACACCCTGGCTGGTGTTAGTGTGGTTGAAGTGGATGTGTTTGATGAAAAGTCTATGTTTGAAGAAGATAAGGCCAGCTCGCCTCTAAAGAAGGATAAATACCTGTCTGAGGAGCACAGCAGCGGCATTGGAGGCTCCTCTTGCATGTCCTCTCCCCGCCAGAGTGTCTCTGACAGCGATGAGGGTGGAGACATTGGTGAAACCACAGCCAGCACGGTTCAGTACTCCTCAGTGGTTGCCTCCAATGGCTACAAGGGTCAGACCCCAAGCTCCCTGCCCCAACGCCAACAGGCCACCTTTTCTCGATCTGAGTCAACACAGCCCCTACTCGACTCTGAGGAGAATTCAGAGTTGTCAGGGCAGGAAGGTAGCAGACAGTCTCAGCGTTTCCCCCGAAACCCCTGCTTCAGACACTCGACAGGGAGTGAAGATAGCCCTAACTCTGCAGACTTCAATCAGGTGGAGACTGTGGAGCAGAGGGTGCTAGAGTCTCTGAGCTTCTGTCCCCTGGAAGAGGACTCTCAGCAGACTCCACCTACAGAAGACCAGCCGTTTGATTGGCTGCAAGAGGCACCAGTCTCCAGCTACATGCCTCAGCTGGGTGGTTACAGACAACAGTGAGAAATGAGAAGAGACATTTTAATTGATGTTAATCCTTTTGTGCCTTTTTATAATGTCAAGTATTCATTCACATATTTGAAACAGGTAATACAACTAACTCTGTTTTTGCTCTGCACCTAACCAAATAGAAATATCCTGAAAGGCTTTTAAGCCTTTAGCTTTTAATGTGCAATGTGATTTAGAGCTTGTAGCAATAGCTTTGCACTTAAATGGGAGTATTATGTAGCCATACATCATTGTACAGACATTTCTATGATTATTCTAAGTACAAACATACTAAGTATAAATTACATGAATGTGAAGTCCTCAAGATCAGCAAGGTCAAATTTAATTTTGAAAATGTGTCACTTAATGTATATTAAGTGTGTATGTAGCATTAGTGAGTGCAGCAGGATAAATTTACCTTTTTTATAGTGCTTATGGTCAAAATCAGTACAACTTCAGAGTTCTTAACCCAAGTATTTCTAATTTGTGCTTGTGTACAAATGTAGAGTATGTTTTGGCTTTTGTATACTCACATAATGTACACTGCACATGAATGTTGCATGGATCCATGCTGACATGTCCATACAACGTAGTGGATGCCTGTTTTATTTTATTTAAAAAAACAAAATGTATTTACTGCACTCTCTAAAAAGAAAATGAAAAAGCCATACATATCTATATATCACATTTTCATTAAGTTAAACACTGACTCATGTCACATTTAGCTAAAGTAATGTTTCACTGTTTTCTTGTGGATGTGTGCATTTATTCAATCAAATGTATTCAGTATTGATAATGAAAACCTCATACCACCAGTCAAACTCCAATTTGTGTTGAAAATTCCTAGTTTACCTGATGAATGATATGTTTTGAGATTTCCAACCCTCATCTCAGGTAGTGTCAGAGCAAACATTACCATCTGCCTGTACCCTAAATGTACAACTAATACAGTATTGAATGTACTGTGTGATATGTCCATGGGGCTGCTCTGTTGTAGATGACAAATCAGTGTACAGACCTTCCAAGTGAATATTTGCAGTACCATTTTAGGCTTAAATATGCAAATACACAAGCCTGACAAAAGGTTGGCAATAGCACTGAGAATCAAGTAATCGGTGCTGCTGGAAGGCTTTTACTTTGAAGCAATAGCAGGAAATGCAGTTTAAACTTTGTGACATTGGTTTAATATGACTAGTTGTCCACTCCCATCAACACAATCCCAATAGCAGAGATTGATCAGATCACACATTGCCAAGGGAAAGAGGGGGGGTGAAAAGTTGAAGGTGTTTGGTTGTTAAATGATGTGTATCAAAAGGTTTCCAACTCATGATGTACATGATGTATGCAGTGTAACATGTTTGTCAGACAACAAACGGACAACTTTGACATGGATATTCCTTCGTAAAAATGCGGTCCTTAGCTTTATTGTTTATTGAGACGAGCCACACACCCATGTTTGGCTTTCACCCCCTAGTGGCAGACAGGAGATTTGTTGTGTATTCTGACGTTCACTCAGAATATGGGGCTCTGGATTGGCTAAGACATTGTAATGCTTAAAGCGGTGCATTGGTTCATTGGGCTTTTTAATGACTATAGGCTTGTTTATGTGGTTCAACCATATTTCATGTTTCTTTGATTTCACACTGACAAATGAGGCTACAGAGTGACTACAAAAGTCCCTGGGATAAAGTGAATGTAGTATGAAAAGGAGCATTTTGTTACCTTTGTTTTAACACTAATGGAGGAGGTGGAAGAGGTCTAGTACTTTCACTTCATGCATGCAAAGTTTAGGAATTCCTCTGTGTTGCATGGTTGTAAATGACTCAAAAAATGGTGGAATAATAGGAAAAATAAATGTATGTTGTAATAAATGTTTTAACTAGTGTTGACATGAGAGCTGTCATTGTTTTTTGGGAATAGCGTCACTTAATGCAACTTTAAGTGTGACTGCACCTTGTTTGGTTGATGTTCTCCCTACAAGGTAGATGTGAAAGCATGTTTAGTTCCTGCCTCAGGTGTGGCCCAGTTCTTATTGGCCAAGCACAAACCCCAAACACTAATGACTATGGCAAACACTGCACTGTAATCGTCTCTGAACAAGGGCAGTATACAACTTGCATCTAAATAGTGCCACCATTAAAAAAAAGACATTACTACCATACAATTCTGATAAAGTACACCAAAATGAGGACTTTTGCCATGATTTTTTGTTCAGTCATAATCGTGTTGTTTTGACTTATGTGATATCTGTGCATCTATCACATTCTTTCACTATAAGATAATTTTAAGATATAAAATGAGATGATCAGTATTTAGACTAATGAAGGGAAATGTGAATTATTGTTAATCACCGATATTATCTACTGTACTATTCTCCTGACTTGAACTTGCTTCCATGAAGCTCATTGACGTGTTTACGTTCAGTATGCTTACCTGCACACTATTGATTTTGTCTGTGCTGCAGTTAAGGCAAAATACAAATAAACCGTACACATGAACCGAATTAAAAGGATTATGCGGTTATCCAAATATACATTAAACGAGGAATGAGGAGAGTCCACTAGATAAGGAAATGCGTGTGGAGGTGTCTAACTCCGTCTATAACATTTACATACCTGAGTAATCTAATGTATATCTGTGACAAAGCGTAATTATATATCGATTTAAGACAGTTTCAATCTAATTGTGGTGTTAACATGACATTTTTAAAACTGTATTGCCTTAATTGGACTATAATTTAAGTTTCAATGTGTGTGCAGACATAGATTATGTGATTGTAAATCGATTTATTCAAGGATGTTAAAAAGACAGATTACTACACGTCCACATACATTTCTGCACCTTGTGGTCTCTCCTGATATGATTAATAGCTTAATAGCAGTGTGAAATTTCGGAGAATCCTATAAATTTGGCCGATGTGTCACTTGCATTTTTATGGGGAGATGGGGAGGATATAAAATTTCCGATTTATAACTCGTATGCAGGAAATGGTTCATCCGTTCCCATGATATACAATTCCCTCCCTTGTCTAGTTTAGTTTGTGCACATAATTGGTTCAACTCTTGAGTAAATGATAACCAACACACTGCCACTTGCTTTGTTAAGGCCTGTGTTTGATATGTTATGATGACGTGAAAATGAATACTGATTCGTTGATTCGGTATTATTTTGGTTTGGGTATGAGTTATGAGGGCATTGTAGCTACTCTTGCATACACGTCATCGTTATCAGGATTCTGAGATTGAACAGGCAATATACAAACGTCTATGTGGTAACACTGAAGACGCGACTGACTTTATAAATGACCAGTTGCACAGTTTGGAGAGATTGCTAAATAAATCGAGGGAATGTTTTATTAATGTGTGCATGAATAAAGCGAGGGAATTAACTGAAAATGGTGGCACCGACTTAACTATCTTGTGCTCACAAAGTAAACAAAAGGTGGAAAAAGGAAGTCGTGGAAATGAATTAACTTTCATGCATAGCTACGAATTCTAAACCGGAAATCTTATTTCCTCTCTATGTACCCTGCTAGGCTCCATAAATGTTTGCCTTAATTGCAGTACAAATACAGTACATGTACATGCAAACGTATTGAGTGACAAAAGTGGAGTGAAATCAATAACTGCAGTGAGAAAAATAGCATGTTGGTTTTCAGAAGAGCTGTGACTGAGCTTGCATTGCTTTGTGACATGATTGTGTGTGAAACCCACGGGCACCACAGTTAACGTGTCTCTTTAACTGAGGTATTCTCAGGACGGGAGGGGGGGGTGGATGGGTTCATCGGGTTCGTGTAGTATTGGACGCCTCCTCCCATTTCAGGTTGGCTGCTTCCCTGGCTCCCCTTGGTAAAATTGGTTGCTGTAAGGCAAATAGGTGATGGAAGAATGGCGTGGAAGTTTGTGGTGGAAATAGCAGCAAACTGTCGAGCTTGACCTTTAATCGGGACACAGAAACTCGATCAGCTGATGACTCCAAACCAGCTGCCATTTTCAGGTCATTCGAGGCATCTTGCTAACTTATGCTGTTACATGCCAGTTGCTGTATGAATAATCTTACTCTTCGTCTATTAGTCGCCTATTGGGATGGGGGGATCGCTTTGTCCTGTGCTGTGTGGCTGTGGAATATAAATCATGATGGCTGATGGATGTTGCAGAGGGATGGAAAGAGGCAGGGGTAAGCTTGCATCAGATTCTTTGCCGAGACCCACTTATGCTCAGCAGTATGTCCAGACGGGCTCACAGCAGCAGGGCAGTGACATCCAAGAGTTAGCCTCCAAACGCGTTGACATCCAGAAGAAACGCTTCTATTTGGATGTCAAGCAGAGCCTTCGCGGACGCTTCTTGAAAATAGCCGAGGTGTGGATCGGGAGAGGTCGTCATGATAACATCAGGAAGAGCAAGCTGACTCTGTCTATGTCGATGGCTCCAGCTCTACGGTACTGCCTGGGAGACTTCATAGATTATTATGCTCGTATCGGGCTGAGGGGGGGCATGGCGCCGCTGCAAGTCGAAGAGCACAGCAGCAACGGTCAGGGCCGCTCGCATGACTCCCGCAGGAGAGCGCAGGAGCAACACGCAGCGCTGTCTCCCACCGGCTCTGCGGTATCCGACGATCATGCCCACCGCGTCTTAAAGAGCGAATTCATCGAGAGAGACAACAGAAAGTACTACCTGGATCTCAAAGAGAACCAGAGAGGTAGGTTCCTGCGCATTAGACAGACTGTCAGTAAAGGACACGGCACAATGGGCTACTACGGCCAGGGTATCGAGCAGACCATCGTGCTGCCAGCCCAGGGGCTCATCGAGTTCAGAGACGCACTGTCACAGTTGATTGAAGACTACGGGGACGAAGAGAGCGACGAGCGCGGAAGGTCTGGCTCCAGGAATCAGGACGAGAACCCCGAGCTTCCAGAGGCAGCGTCTTTTCGGGTGGACAACAAGAGGTTTTATTTTGACGTGGGTTCTAACCGGTATGGCGTGTTTTTAAAGATTAGCGAAGTGCGACAGCCATACAGAAACACCATCACAGTTCCCCTCAAAGCCTGGGCGAGATTCGGAGAGAATTTCATCAGGTACGAAGAAGAAATGCGACGGATATTCACCTGTCACAAAGAGAAGAAGACAGAGGCTCGCCAGGACAGCGAGGAGCAGGAGGACTGACCTTGGCAGCAGGCGATCTGCTCTGCATGCACGGATTAGAGATGCTCTTTGTGAAGAAAATGGTCAAAGGTGACAGTAACCCGAAATACTGTCCTTAATTAACGTGCCCCTAAAATACAACGAGACAGGCAGCGTCCAACATGGACTTTGTGACTCACCTGCCAAGGGCTGGTAAACTAACATATTAACTTGCCAAGAAGTAATTCATAGTTTATGGCCTCGATTTGTTTTAGTGGGAAAATGTTAGTCTTTCATTTTTGTGCTCTTGCCTTCAGGGCTGGCCTAAGCATTTTTGCACCCCCCCCCCCCAAAAAAAGAAAAACAGTTCAAATGAAGGGTAACACTGGTGACTTTATGAATGTGTTGCACTTGAACGTAACACAACAAACACATTACTTCAGCAAAATTATCTTTTAATAACGAATTTCAACACAAAGCTTTAAAACGAACAAAGTGAAATGTGCAGAATAACTACAGTTAATTACTGTAGGAATGAAATAAAATCACACGTTCAGGACTTTTTCCTTTTTAATTGCAAATAGGTCCAGAAAGATTAAAATAACTCACACAATACTTTGAATTAAAACACTTCAAATTATGACAAAACTGTATCAGAGGACAGCTATTTCTAATTTGGGGGCCCCCTGCTGGCAATGGAACCCTAAGCAGCTGTGAAGTTCTCCAATGTTTAAGGCCCACTGAGGCTTCAAACTACAATAAATCAATTTACCATTCATCATATAGAACTTTATAATTCAAATTAAAAAGAGTGCATTTTGAAGCATTAACACATGCCCACTCACACACATACATACACTACACTGTTAATGTAGCCGTGACGATGCTGCTACTTCACAGCCTGCATAAAGGGGCATTGTGACACAGCAACATAAAATGCAGGTTTCCTCGTCCATTTCTGTGA
>OMOW01000292.1:3856-13996 GCA_900312555.1 Lamprogrammus exutus | reverse complement strand
GGATTTTTATTTTTGGAATCAAGCAGAAAATAAAGACCAATGTAGAATCAATTTTTTTTTTTCTAGAATCACAATATATCAACGATAACAAACGAGCAGAAAATTGTGCAAACGCAAAGTCACGAGCTCAAATGCTTAATCCTGCGGAGTAAACGGTTTGTACAGTGCAGCTTTTTAGGTTCAATTCGGTGAAAATTAAATGACAAAAGTGACTTCAGCGAATTGAAATGAAAGTGGCATAAATCAAAAGTAAGGGCCCTTAAATAGCTAATATTTATCATTCTTGATCTACAGAGTATATTATACTATGAGGGTATAGTAGTACATAATCTGTAGACTACTATATGCATCTGCATGTAATAAATATCATTTCTAAGGACGTCAGGTTTTTGTTTCATTTTCGTTGGACAGTAAAGAGAAGGGTAAGTTGTTTTAATAGAACAGACATCCTGTATCTGCATCATCTCACATTGTTGTTTTTTCAAGTGGCCTGTTTCCGAAGGCTTTATATATCTGCATGTTTCACCGCTGCCATGGCAACAAGTAAATATTACCATCTCATCACTTTGATCTGTGGGTGAGTAATTGCCAGCAGGGGGATCGGGTAACACTCTCGAACATGCTGCATATGTTGATTATCACGTTTGTTGGCAGTTTAGTCTTATGAGAGGGGAAACTAAATATGTCATCTGGAAAATATACTATGGTTTAATGAATGTGTCTGCACAGCGAGTACAGTGTTGACAAAGTGTGTGCAGTAAAGTGCTTTTAAATGGTTTGAAAACATCTTTTTATTCATGCAGTGTGTGGCCTGAGCACATTTGCATTTCGGCACTTCTCCTTCGTTTTTAACCAGAACTCAAACCCACTTTTGGTAACTCTGATTGTTAGTTTTTATTCTGGAGAAGTAAAACACACACACAGCGATGCATTTGGTGATGTACATGCAGGTATACGTGTTATTGTAGCAAAAGTATTGAATTATTGGTATTGGCAGATGGCTTCTTCAGGCGTTGTTGGTGGATAGGGCTGTTCACTTCCTACACAGTTTCACCACAACTTCTCAGTCACCACATCACTGCATTACTCAATCTCCCCAGATTTATGATGGTTTGAGACCAGGCATTACTCATGTGCATTTCTGGTTTGGATTCAGGTTGAAAAGCAGTTTGTGTCGCTCATTTCAGTAACACTTTTTTGTACTGTGTAAAAACTAAAATATCCAGGGATGATTGGTCCAATCTCTCAACTGAGCAAAAATGGACTTGCAGGCACAGCATTTTTCCTCACGTAAGGCACTTTCACACATGCGCTCTACAGGGAAAAGTTCCTGCTATTGACCGGGACGGCGGCATGAGAGAGCACACGTGAAAAGTGGTTGCAGCAGTTGTCCTCCTCAGACCCGAGAAACGATTCTGGATAGAGTCATGTGAGAACAGGGGGGGCCGGGACATTTCAAGATGAGGGACTGAGCGTGCCAATGAGGTCCTTAAACAACTCCCACCTCGATACTTTCAGGCATTTTTCATTTGTCGTGTTACTTGACAAAAGTTGACAATACTGCCCCCATTAATTTTTGGAGGTATTGCATCTTGCAAACTTAACGCAATATTACAGCGCAGCTTTCCACTGGAGAAATGGAAGTGAACTTTAATGAAAAGTAAAATCGCAAAAATGACTTTAGACTCCGGAGCGTTGATTTTTTTTTTGTCAAAGTTTTATTCACATCAATAATATTTGCAGATACGCTATATATTTTGAGTTATGATCAGGTTGTAAACAATAAGCCTTCATATGTGAGCAGACTGTTCAAAACCTTACTAATTTGGCCTTGGGGGGGTCGGGGGTGGAGGTGGCATCAGATACGATGCAGAACGCAGTGAAAAATGAAACAAAATATTTTCCTTGCTGGTTTAATTTGTTAATTTCTCGATTATATTGAGAGCTCATTCCTACCAACGGGCAAGCGGCGTTGTCCTCATTAGGGAGTGGAGCTCAGCGTCTCCCTGTTTCTCCTGACATCCTGACTGTGTAAAGCAGTGGGGGAGATCAGACTGGGAGCCACTGCTCAGCTTTCATTTCCACTTATACTTAAGTGTTTTATGGAAAAGAGGAAGTGCTCGTGTTTGTGAGGCTTTATGAAACCGGGAGGAGCGGCAGAGTTCCTGTTTGTATCCGTGTGTGCAGACCTGCAGCTTTCCTCTAAACCATCGCTCAGGTTTCCTTTCAATACCATTTTAATTTTTCCCACCACCGCTTCCTCCGCTTAGATGGAGCCGCTAAAGAAGCTGCATCATTACAGTTTTATGGTTCAGAGATATTAAAGAGCAGACAGCACAGATTGTTTTAATTATTTTCACATGGACCAGTCGAAGCAGACTACATTTTACTGCAGTTTGTTTAGAAACATGGCTATAAGGAAGTGGCGAGAAGTCTCCCTTGTGCTCGGCACGTACGTTGAAAACATGGAGGACACGTGTGGACCCTGGGAGCATTTGGAAAGATTCATACAGTGTTAAGAGTCAGTTAAACCTTGCTTTTTATCAAGCTTGGCATTCATTTGCTAGCAAAATAAATGCATTTCTGTCACCAAAATTCCAACTGCAACGTGTCCAATTGGTAGTTTTTACATCTCTATGTAGGACAACCTTTAAATATACTTAAAAAGCTGAATTTTGTGAGATAGGTGATAACGCTGCGTCTTCTCAGTGTCAGAGTCAGCGTTTTTGGCAGGATTTGTGCACTTTGTTTCTACAAATTATCAAAATGCAACAAGCTGTTATCTGTAGCTGTGACTTACATGAGTTAATATGTGTCACTTTACGAATTAGTGTTTTGTAAATAAATATACAAAACGGTAGAAAACTCTTAATTTTTATGGGTGGATTTCTTTTGTCTTTCTATGGTTTCATAAGCAGTATATCACATTTAATCTTCTCGCTTGTTACCGGTTCTAGTAATTCCAACCCTACTTTACCTGTGGAAAATGGATGGCGGA
This sequence comes from Lamprogrammus exutus, assembly GCA_900312555.1. Lineage (NCBI taxonomy): Eukaryota > Metazoa > Chordata > Actinopteri > Ophidiiformes > Ophidiidae > Lamprogrammus > Lamprogrammus exutus. The sequence continues at coordinate 10,998 of OMOW01000292.1, read as the reverse complement.
TAGTTTTCCATTTTCATGTCATATCAAAGCTGAGCGGTCTTGTACCTATAAGCAGGGTTTAAGAGCTATTCATAACAGAAATCTTATTTTAATGGTCTAAACTTAATTTTTTGTCCTAGATGATAAAATAAAAGGTATTCAGTATACACAGATCTGCCATTAATATTGAAATTTACAAGCCATGAGCCAAACACAGCCTGTGAACTGGACTGAAATCACCATGAGAACCCCACATTTGTGTTTAGACTACATGGTGTTATTTACACAAACTGAATGGGAGGAGGTTTTCTCTACTTCTTATGAGTAATATGTGGCATTTTGAAAAGCATGACATGGTGGTGGGGGGTGTAAGGATGCTTTTTGAGAAGTTGGGTCAGCAACTGTCATTTTTGCACAACTTCTCACCGTTAATGTGACTATAAGTCAGTCTGCTGTTTGAGGACATAGATTGGTTTCCGTTCTGCGCTGCGGTTGCAGAAGGATCAATGTGGGTGAGTGCACAATCAAATTTTACAGAATTACCTGGGCAGAACCGCTTTCATTGTGTTTATGTAACAGCAGTGTACAATATATTGAATATTATTTAAACTCTAAGAGCATATCTTTCACTTTCTGATGCATACATGTCAAAATCTGTTATTTTGTGATGGTGCTGTGTGCTTTAACATAACCAAATACATCTCTGAGATAAACCGAACATATTCAGACATCGTTTAGAGAAATGAAATCAGTTTTGAAAGGTGCTGTATGAAGAGGATTAGCTTATTTGCATCAGTGAAGTAGAAGTATTGAGAGTATTCATCCTTTTAACATACACAAGTGCAGCTAAAAAGCCCCAGTTTTGATTGTTTGGCTTTGTTAGGCAATGCAGTTTGCTAATTAATCCAAATCACCTTCGATGACCCTTTGACAATTAGCGGATGTGCTCCTGCCTCACTAATCACCTTAATAATCATTTAGTGAAGTCACTGAAAAAGAGCACATGAATCAAATTCTTTGATTTTCCTTTTTGTCTTCACAAAGGGGTTGAAATGCTTAAATTGGATTGGAATGAAGAACAAGTGGAGATGCACAGTTATTACTCTGACACTTGTTACGTCAGCCGTATACCTGTACAGCACATGGCGATACGGGAGCACTAACTCCTGCTCGGTTACTTTGAGTGAGCAAACGATAACTCCTATTGTAAACTCCAAGCATCTGATGGTTTCTGCCTACAAAGACCACAGGTTCGAAGCTACCACTCGGATCATCGCCATACTGATGAGAGATCAACTTCAGCTTCAGCTTTACTGTATATTCTATGAACAGCACAGGTGCTCTGTTGAATATCCAGCATCCGTTGATTTGCACAGCGACCATTTTGGGTTCCCATTTGGGACAGCAGATGTGCTGTGCAGTGGGCAGGCTCTGAGGAACGCCACGCATTTCACCATCTCCACACATGCTATGATCATCGCAAACCTGCACCAGAAGTTCATTCCAATCAAAAACAAGGAGATCACGGCTTCATTCCCTTACACCTTCACCGTGTGCATCTCTAGTCTGTTCGGGAGCTACAACAACGTGCTTCAGTTTGTCCAAACCGTGGAGATGTACAAGATTTTGGGTGTGCAGCGAGTGGTGATCTACAACACCAGCTGCGGACCAGAGCTGGAGCGCGTTCTCCTCAGCTACAAGAGTGAAGGCATATTGGAGATAGTTCAGTGGCCCATTGATCACTTCCTTAAACCATCAGAAGGCTGGATTTTCCCAGATAACCCAGGGGATCTCCATTACTATGGGCAGCTCACCACTCTGAACGATTGCATCTACAGAAACATGCACCAGTCCAAGTATTTGCTGCTTAACGACATAGATGAAATCATCATGCCCTACAAACACGACAATCTGCAGCTAATGATGGACAAACTCCAAGGAGAGCACCCTGGAGTCGGCGTCTTAACCATTTCTTCCCCAAAACTCAGTTTGATGACAGTGGCAGATTTAAGCTGCCGCAGTGGCAAAATGTTCCCGGCGTAAACATCTTAGAGCACATATACAGGGAACCGATGAGGGAGTCTGCCTTCAACCCGACCAAGCTGATAATCAACCCGAGACAGGTGGTGCAGACTTCGGTCCACAGCGTCCTGAAGACGCTGGCGGGAACGCTCACTGTGGACCCTGAGGTGTGTAGGATTGTGCACATCAGAGTTCCTTCACAGGGGAATTTAAAGAAAGATCAGCTGCACGTGGACAAAAGGTTATGGGACTTTGAGCTGGTTTCAAAGGTGGACGATGTTTTGCGGAGAGTAGATTTGTTGATTTTGTAAAGCAGCAGTTAGTTAAATCAGGGAGTAAATGGACCGGCGGCCTGAGCTCCTGCCCACCTCAGAAGCCTCTCCTGTGAATAAGAGACATGATTGACACTGATCCTAAGACGCCCCTTGTGGTGATTGGCGGAATATCTAGGCCTCAGTGGATTATCCCAAATCAGATCCCAACAGTAGGAGGCGCCAGAGAGACTTGATTTTTATTTTATTCCAGAGAGGACTCAATTGAAAGATTCCCATAAGGATTAACTGAAGGTTTCAGTTAATGCAATAAAAATGTGTTCCAACTGTTGCATTAATGCAGTTCTTTTTCTACAATCTCATATACCTGAATTTATGTATAAGAATATAAAGAAATATAAATGTTATGTTCCCTCATGTTTAAACGTGATATAGTACATTTGTGGTTCATTATAGAAATGCATGAATTAAGCCAAACCCATAGGTCCTGATCTGCCCTTAAAGCTTTGTTTTTGATTGGTGCTTTAGTTATGTAAGATGGTGATGTCAACATGTAACAGTCCTGCTTAGACATACCCACAAAGTATGAGACTAACAAGCAAGTGTTTGGCCAGGATGTGTATTCCACAGTTCCTTCCAGGCTATTTGAAATGGCCTGTTTTCACTCAGTGAGCACCACATAATGTGTATGGAACAGACTTATTTCCATAATAACAAATGGAAAAATAAACAGAAATCCACTGTGTGACATATTTGTCTTCGTAGCAGCTAAACTATCTACTGTATGTTATTGTTGCTGCTGACCCTGCACTGTAACAAGGCTGGGAGGCAGTAAACAGGATGTAGAGCAGCACTTGAGAAAGATTATTTTAGGCTGACTGATAATGACTTTAAAATAATCTAAGATTGTTTATCACGTCGGTCCTGCTCACACATGTTCACTATCAGATTAGCATCAAAGTGTCTTCAGCTTCGTAAGATTAAATGCGTCATGTTCGTGTTGTGGTCAGGTAATCTTGCATGAGCAGACATGGTGTATACTTCCTGTTGGGTTTGGTTTCTGTTGGGATAAAGGTTCTACAATAGGCAGACTATTATTAGACAGATTATTAAGGTCAATGTAAGGCTTAGAACTTAGACACTAACAAAGGTGTTCTTTATTTTTAGAAAGGTTTTGACATCTTACTTGCTTACAGCAACATGGAAATAGTTCTGTTTCATCTGCAGCGTTTTTACTGCACCTCTGCAGTTTGGGCTTGTGTGGTGTTTCAAATGTCTTCCTGCCTCAGATTTGTAAATCCAAGGCACAAATTACTCAACATCACTGCAAATGTGAATACTGCAATGGTGTGTGTTTGTAGTCAAAATGCAGGAAAGATCGGCCTGTGTGTCTGCTGCAGGTCACGTTAATGCAACACCGCAGGTAAGTGCAGTCAAATTTAATCTTTATCTCTCGGTAAATCTTACGAAATGCCTGACGACGCTTCTGTTTCCTTTTGGCACCACTCGCGTTGCCGCTCCACACGTCGGTGGCATCAACTCATCGGCACTCAGGTACATTCAGAATAGCACCGTTTTAACATGATAAAAAAATATTTTATAAAAGAATACAAAAACTCATAAAATAGATGAATCACTCATCACGCTTATGTCTTCACAACATAAATAGCTGCAAGCCGCCGTTACAATACGCCGATGCAAGATTGCCATTTCAATGACAGAAGATCTCAAAGCAAACAGTCAGTATGTTTGCATGCACGCTAAGTTTACTTGGATTTAAAGGCGCATAATCTTGGTGTGCTACTCGGAGAACATTACCGGTTTATGCTTACATTAATGTGATTATGTTTACATGATGATGAAAAAGAACCAAAGTTTTAACGTGCATGTAAACGTACTGACTGACAGGAGGTTGTTTGAACCATTGATAATTCCAGATGGCATCAATAAATTAAAATATAGAGGGGAAAAAAAGAAAAACAGAATTTTGTCAAAACATTCTAGACATGTAATTGTGGTTAAATTTCCATGTTTGGGCTGAAAAGACACGAGAAGACACTGGTTCGTCTTGTCTATGACAATAAATGACCTCTTGGCTTGGCTGACTGATTTAATGATATTTGTACAAACTGCATCTCCTGTATATGAGAAATAATGATTAGGACGTTTTACACGTAAGGAACAAAATCTTTTGTTCATTCCATGTTTGCATAATCAGCCAGGTCAGATGTCTCAAAAAGTCGAGGCTCCTTAATTCAACAGATCCTGCGGAAGGCAACCTTTTTAAAAAATAGGGTCTCTTTATTCATTTCAGTCTCAGATCAGTGTACGCATCTTCATCATATCCACTGACAATGTCCACGTTGCCTTGTGTATGAGAGGCATCCTGAGGCCACTAGAGGGCAGAGTCAGTAAAACAGTAGAGAGTCTCAGTAGGGGTACGCTGAGATGGAGATGTAGATGATGAAGATGCTCTGGTAGGTAATTCGGCCCTGTACCGAGATGGTGGTGGCCTGCACCTTGAGCCGCACGAGTCCCGACCTGTCCAGAGGCCGCAGGGTGAAGATGATTCCCCTGCCGACCTCGTCTCTGATGCCAAACACCTGATCCATTGCGTCCGTCTCCTCCTCCTCTTGCTCGAGTATAGTAAAGGACGTGCGTTCCTGCAGGACCCCCGACTCAGAGAACGCAGAGAGTCGTACCACGTTGTGATTGGCCGGAATGCCAGAAGGTAGCGTGAGCAGCTTGTACTGTAGGACCTGAGGAGAGCCTCCTGTGGTGCAGTCCAGAGAGCAGGGCTTGTAGCATGTCCTGTTAAAGGTGGATGGGAAAGACATCATCAGTTTACAGTAATGCGTCGAAATCTGAAACCTCATCTTTATCACAAAATCGCTGTGTGGTACTAATTTACCCCGGCCTTCCTCCGCTCTGATAGGACGCAGGGCAGGCCGTATCCACACACTCGTATCCCCCGCGGGTATTAAAGCACATCTGATTGAGTCCGCACTGGATCCCTTCTACCACACACTCGTCGATGTCTAGAGGAAGGGAGTTCTTGGCTTGAATAATGTAGAGAGATGAAGGTTGTGCAGGTAAGGCACAGTCTAGCGAGAGTCTTACCTTTGCAGCTCCTGCCGTTTGGTGAGAGCTGGTAACCCGGGGGACACAGGCACTGGAAACTGCCAATGGTGTTTCGGCACTCGTGTTGGCACGGCTTCCTGAGCAGACACTCGTCCACATCTGTGCCGAAAACATCAGGAGGGAAGTCAGTGAGGTGAACCAGGTGGCACAACGTGAACGTAAGTGGATCTCCTAAAGGAAATGTGTTGGTTTTGCTGTATAGATTTGTTGGTGAACTATTTGCACAACTAACATTGATTTTGTGGTTTTGTTAAGTTTGCAGGATATCTGAGAAAGTTATTGACTGATTTCAATTAAACTTAAACACAATTAAACACTTTTACTTTTCATCCATCCATCCATACAGGCCACAGTCTTTTCTCCTACAATTTTGGGTCAATTGTCACAAAGTTTTACATGTAGAAAGTCTGGACCAAGGTGGACAAAAGTTTTCTCTTTGTTGTTTGATTTTCATTCCCGTTCTAATGTAATTGGCTGCCAAATTTGAATGAATGAGTTAGTCTACTGTAAGCAAACATGGTGAACGTGTGCACTCACTACTTATGCAACAAAAATGAAACCTCAATCTGACTTGCTTCACTAGCGTGGGCATATATTGTATAGTTTTGATCAACACTCACCAACGCACGTGCCATCCCTGTTGGTGTATCCCACAGGACAGCTCTGTCTGGTAATGCGGGACACGCCGTGAGTGCGGGACAGGATCGGCCTTCCCAGAGATGACACCAGTTGTGGGCGGAGTCTTGCCCTGATTCGCGTGCCGTTCGTGAACGTCTGCCCTCTCTCCAACCCTGCACAAGAGCGGCCGTCCCCAAGCAGCACAGTACCAGGTGGGCACAGGCACCTAAAGCTTCCTGGCACGTTGCGGCACTGATGGGCACAAGGATTTGGCGTCTGGAGGCACTCATCAATGTCTGAAAGGCAAAACAAGATTTGATTCTAATTTGTGTTGCCAATTATGGTTTCAGTGGTGCAATGTAGTTTAAAACAGACACAGATGTCCTACCAAGACAGGGGAGACCTACTCCCTGGGATCGGTACCCTCTGGGACACACACAGCCGTAACCACCAATTGTGTTCTGACAGATCTGAGTGTAGCGGCACATGTGGCTTCCATCCTGGCATTCGTCAATATCTGAAAAATATGCAGTTAGAGGCAAGAACATCAACAAGTCTTACGCAAAACGTTTTCACAATAAGGCCATTGCACTGCCATCGACAAGAGATGAAACGCAGTTTTTAAGATTCATTCTGATATCATTACCAAACAAGACAAAACCTCCACCTCATGTCAGTGTTAGTGTTAGAAAAATTAAAACCACACTTCCATAAAATTGCTTCCTGTCACAAAGAGGATTTTTACTTCTTCAGTAAAAGCGTTTCTCTTGGCACGAGTTCGCAAACGTTGAAAGCTTCATGTCTTTTTGTGAAGGATAAGCAGTGACCTCTTGCTGTTTTGTGCCTTCAAGCAATCCAGCAGATTTCCTGTGAAATCTGACCAGGTGTTACGCAACGTAAAAACGCAGCGTAGTGGAAGGCCAAATGATTTGGAGAAAATATTGATCATTTACTTTTTTTATCTACACTAAAAAGGAAAAGTAATTAATTTATCCTATTTCTATTAGGTGTAAATAATGATACAAATAACCGTTATGGTGTCAGTGCCGTTTAATCATCCACCTTTGTCCATGATTAAACGGCACTACACACATAACAGTTATTTGTATC
>OMOW01000285.1:0-12638 GCA_900312555.1 Lamprogrammus exutus | reverse complement strand
TACACTCTTCCCCCACCCGACGCTCTTCCGATCTTGAGCGCTCTGACTGGATTTGATGGGGCCCCGGGGCCCTCACTCTTATAATTACACTCCATCCCTAGGGATAGACCCTGAAGTGACAGCAATGCAGCTCCCATTTTTACCAGGTCAGACCTGGTGATTGAGCACATCCTGTACCCTGCCAATGGCCCTTTCCTTTTAAAGAGCGATTCCCTGGGAGTCTGGGACACAGGGACTAGCTCTACATTACTGGCAGGCACCTGTTCACCAACCTACTTTAAAGCTGTGAGGCCGTCAGTATCAGGCTGCAATTCCCTTTCTTAAATAACCATCAAATGTGAGAATCTGGAGGCTTTTCTTTTTTGAAGCCTTTTTCCAATCCTTAGAGAAAAAGACACTACCAAGTCCCTCTTCATCATTTAACAATGCAAGCAATGTGTTTTATGTTTTACAAGCCAAATGTTTGCTGTTCTGGCGATTTGGCCAAACCTGAAACATTCTGTGAAAGTGTTTGGGTTTTTTTAAAGGGGGAAAAAGAAGAGGAGAAGAAAAAAATGTAGAGCACAATAAATCTTGGAGTGAAGCAGAAATGCTAAACAGATGTGTCAAAATCCCTTTTTAGCACTTGAGGTTTTGGTAATCTATTGAAAAACATACTGTGTCATTGTAAACTCAGATTACAAGAAGAGCTATTATATAGATAATAACGTCATTATCAAGCAATAATAAAATTATCTTCATAACAGCATTAAATGTTTTGCATCAATGATTCAAGCAGCGCAAACTCTGCCAAGATGGCAAAGTTCCAGAGGATGACGAAGCTTGTTCAAAATCTACTGCTATGTTTCTTGTTTTTCAGATATCATATTATCCTTTGAACAAAACAAATTCAAACCTTGCGTTTGTCTTTTTGTGAGATTTCTTTAAAAGCAGCTCTCTTCTGTCTCGCTTATGAGTAAGTTTTGCTGTTCAAATAAAGACTTATTGTCGCTCCAAAAGCGCAGAGAATCACCCTTGGCTTTTATTTATTTACATTGTTGGAATCCATTTTAATTTGAATTTATGTTATATTACACAGCACGTCAGGTGGGCTTTAAACAGCATTTTCATTGAAAAATCATTACATTTGGCCCCTCTAAGGGGGCACAGGGTAATTGCTCCAAAACTGCTCTCAAGTGGAGGTCTTTGGGAGAGAGGCCCTCTTTGTAGGGTGTGTTTTTCATGTCAGTTTAATTAATCACCCACATATCCAGTCACAGTCCAGTTCCTGAGTGCGTTTCCTAACAACGCAGCAAAAAGCATTTCTAGGACTGATTGGAACTATTTCTGGATTGTTTATACGGACGCGAGCCAATCAAAACGAGTCCAAATGTGATTTATTGACTTGAGTTTAAAGAAATTATTTTGGAAAATATACTCACTTTAGATTTATCCAGTCAAGCTAAATTAAATTCAAGCATTATGGATATAAATTGAGGAAAATGTATTTTTTTATTACTGCATCATTACATTAAATGAAAAGTTTTAATTGTCTTAAATGTCTACAGTTATTTACACAAATTTCTCTGTATATCTGCACAAGTATTTTATTTTTGGAATCTTTATGATTTGGAATACAATTTAAGATAAAGTTCCGTTCTATTTAAACTAAGCTAACTCGTTTGTGTGAGTTACCCAAGAGCTAAGAGAAATGTAATGAAGTTGACCTGTCAGCAGACAAATTTGTTGACCTTAGATGAAAACGCACAAACATGCTGCAACATCACACAGATGCTGGTAGAGTTACGAAGTCCTTTGAAGGACTGAGCATCACTTTTGATCAGCCTTTCTAAGGAAAAACTTTTCTCCATCTGTCCAACACCCAAAGCAACTGAGTACACAAATCTGAACTGCTGGCGCTTCCATCTCACAAGAAAACTCAAGATCAAAAGGATGAATTGACTTTCGGGTCTGCTTGGTAGTTTGGAACAAGGGAAAGATCAAGGTTCCCTTATCACTTCATTTTGCACAATTAAATTCTCTTTCTCCTTCCTTTTTTAAAATGCCTGATCAAGATCAAATATGAGAATCTAGAGTAAAATAAGTATAATTCCAAAGAATTGCTATTTCTGTCATTTTTAAAGGCACCCACTTTGAGCTGTGATACACTCCCTTTCATTAAATATTGAACACAGGCTTGAGGTTTTCCTTCTGAGCCCAGAGAAAACTTTACGCTGTTAAACCTTTGCCACACCGTCTGCAAGCCTCAGAGCATCATTTGTCTCCTCTATGGCCAGGCGTGTTGAAACATAGATTTAACCCCAGGAGCTGGTGTCAAGTTGTTAATTTATGTCCAAACAGAAGCCTCTTTGTCACTGATAGCGGCAGATATCTGTCGTGTGTTAGCGCACAGAGACAGCCAAAGCAATTCAACCCAGCATTAACTGCATCTTATGAAAAATGCAGAATATTAATATTGAACGAACAGGAATACGAAATAAGTGTGAGAGATTGTTAGATGGTAACTACTGATATTTTTAAGAAATTGAAAGTAGTTGACAGTTAGAAGCGACTGCAGATGTTTCAGCTGTCATCTTGGCAACATATTCACATTGATTTCTGTTTTGCTGTCTTCTGTTCAACGTGAAAAGGCTGGACAGAATGATCCATTGATTCATTGTATGCAGTTAGTATTGCTGAGATGTTAGAAGCTTTAAATATTCAAAGGCACATGCTTGCATTTTAGCCTTTAAGAGGCAAAATTAACCCACAATTCTCCCTGCCTGTTCCATGGCAGATGTTTAGAGGGACTGATGTTTCATGGCTCCACTGTGCAGAAAACACGTCACTGTTTTTTTTTTTAAATCCCTCTGATTCACGGGCCATTTGAAAGGTAACAAAGTAAATCAGAAATTATGTTGTGGTACAAAGCATTACATGGGTGCATGCAGTTTAATCAGAAAACACATTTTATATGCAGTTTGGAATGCCGCAGAAACCACATTTTAGATGTTTTCTGGGCTACAGTTACCTAATTATTCACATTGTCGGGCATAACATCAATCTGTATTGGTAACTCCTCTTTTTTGGCACATTAGTTCACACTCACCAGCTCCCCTGTGCCGCAAATTCCAAACATCACCCAAAATATCTCACAGTTGAAGCCCAGGTGTTATAGGGTGGTGTAAAACTTGAGAAACTTCGATTTTTTTTAAAGTAATTTTATTACACGTTTTTGTGGCGACTTAGATTTTCTGTTTTTAATCTTTTTTTTTTTCTTCTTTTTACAGTACTTTTATTTTAATCATTAATAGTGTAGCTCCACTTCTGTTTCTATCAATTCTTGCAATGCCAAAGTTCAAAATGAATTGAATTCCATTATTCTGCATTGTTGTTGTGATCACATCCAGTCTTTTCAATTTAATGTTAGATTTTTAATCTTCTGCTGTTCTTAATTACAACTTGGTTCTTTTCAAAAGGATCTAGAGCCACCATTCTTCAACAGTATATTTAGTGATGGCTGCTGTTTCAGGAGAAAGTAAATATTCAGTACTGACGAGCGTACTATCCACATCAACACAATAATATAATGGGCTGGTATTTTTCAAGCAATCTGGATAGGATCTGCTTTCTGTTTGTCCAATATGATTTTTTTCTGCAATCACACGTGGTGTGCCACAAGGATCAATTCTTGAACCACATCTCTTTTCATCTCTATGTATGAGATACTTCTCAGTCAGCCCTAAAAAAAATTAGTCATCTAGCCATCCTACAGAGCTGCTTCGATTAAGTTAGATATTCCACAACATTTTACATTTATAGCCTGAAAAGACCAATGATGTAATGTTTGGCTCTCCAAACAAAACCATCTACTTCTTGGGCCTGTTTAATTAAATCTGTTTCTAAAAATGTGGGCATGATTTTTGAAAGTAAAATTTTTCTAAATGGCTTGTTTATTTGCAGAGCTGTAGCTCAGCTCATTGTGTAACAGAAACGCTAAAGAACAAAACAGAATATGTTCCCACATGACCACACTGTTGCTTTTCATGCAGTGGTTGCCAATTTCTTTTAGAATCAATCTTTAAGTATTATACGAAAGGCTTTACCGTTGGGCCTGCCAAATATACAAATTAATTTAATGAACTCCCTGCTGTCATCAGAGGTCTTTTTTTTTTTTTTAATCTTCTCTTAACTTCTTTCTATTGCTACTAACATTTCGCCCTTTTTTAATTAGTGTTTTTTGAAATATTTTTCTATTACTATTTTAAGGCATTGTTTTATAGTGTTATGTGTCTTGACAGTGTGTTTCAAGACACTGAAAGCATTTTGTACTTGTGCTTTATAAATAACATTATAATTGTTGCTGTTACTGTGGAAGAAGTTATTTGACCAGAATTTCTGTTTTTCTGTTTACACTGCACTCAGAAGTGCTGAAGAAAATGAAACTTAACTATGGGTAATTAAGTCGTGTGAGTCTTCTACAATTTCAAATTCACAGCTGATGTAATTATTGAACGCGTTTGAACATTTTTCTATTTCCAAAATACTACTAAGTTTATGCAGTCCTCCTACTCTTTTTAGACAACTCTCTGCTTCAGATTTATTCAGTTTGACAAGCGAGCTGCACAGTGCAACACCAGGTAAATACAAATAAGCATTTCCACTGAAGACGTTGGGGATTATAACCTTGCTTAAGAGCACCCTGAGAGCTCGAGTTTGAGTTTGGGTGGGAGTACTCATTCACTTTCCTCACCTGGATGTTCCCAGCTGATAGAGGGATTTTCACCGGCATTAGATCATAGACCCTCCCTAACCTTAGTTTAGTGTGTGTGCAGTCTCTCATTTAGTGCAAACTCTTCCTGCAGTCTCTACATGGCAAGCAGCACATTGCACTCAAAATAGCTTTTTCCTCACCAGAGGATTCAATCTCATCATTAAGCTCTGACATTCATCCTTCACTAAGCTCTTATATACTTTAGTCTTTCATATGAGCCCCATTGGGCACAAGAAACATCTGTTTCCTCTCTTTACCATGGTGTCCCACCAGACATCAGACTGATGTAGAGTACCCACCACCTAGAACATTTCTCAAACACACTTCCACATACATGCAGTGAGCTGTTAATCTTGCTGCCCACATACTTTTTCTAGACGGAGCTCACTTTGTAGCTAAAACTTCAGCAGAATGAGCCCCTGGACTGAATCCAGAAAATGTGCCCCATCTGTAATTTCTCTAACGCAAAAGAGTGGACCCCTGCTGTGCATTCACATGTCTCCCTGGCAAAGAGTTGGCCTTGTTTTTCTCCAACTGGTGAAAAAAGAGAAAACTTGGAAGTGAAGGAGAGCAAAAACACACAGTAGTAGGTCAGAGGTCATATGGGAGTGATGAATGAGCAAATAAATATGTGTCCGGGTTCTGGGCCTCAGAGCAGCATTCTGCTTCACATTCTGGTATGGGAGATCATGCTCACTGCAGGGGTGCTAGGAGCAATCCATAGAGCTATGGTGAAGACTTGGAGATGTTCCATAAATTACAGGCGGAGAAAATACATGACAAGCTCTGCTGTAATTCCATGCTACGTGTTTCACACTGGCAGAAAAGCTATGGCTGTTACCAAGTTGTTTTACTCTAAGTGAGCATATTCCTGTCCCTCACACACCTCGACAAGCTCAGCGCCTCTTTATGCTCATCTCATGTGTCTCATGGGATTCAGGTTCTATATCTTGAACGCGGTCTAAGTTTCAGTGCACGTTTACAGTAGCTGCTGGTTTATTTGTGGCCTATTTGAACACGGGCACACTCTCACACTCAGCCCATCTGTCATGATATATTTCTGCTCTACACAACCTCTCATATTCCACCTGTTGTCAAATCGAACCTGTGATTATGAAAACTTTGTGAGAGGGCGCCCTCTGTTGAAAGGACTGATTGTGTTTATTTTGATAGTAAAATAATACATTTAGAATAAATATGGAGTTAGGTTTTATTTGACAAAAAATCTAAAATGTATCCCTGACTGATTCTCCAAACTAAGAAAATTACATTTTTACAGCATTTGGCTCACATTCATGAAGCCTTTGTTGTTTCTCCTTGTGTTCTTAAGCAGTGAAAATTGTCATTGACCAACTAAATAATGGGAACAGGGACAAATTGTTTTCTCACAAGGTGAAATTAGAGGGCAGTGACATCAACTTGATCCAAATTTAAACTGCAGAGGAGTTTGTCTCTAATCATAGTAAATGTCACGTTTTAAATATTTCAATTCAGTTTAGAATCTTGAATTAGACAGTAATCACATGGGTTTGCTTTCACTCTGGCTCCAAAAATGTCAATTAAAATCATCACGACACTGAACAAGATTTTCCTTTTCACAGTATGGCTGCTACAGTGACCCTCCGAGGCTTCAGATCCAGGATTTGTCCATGAAGGAATCGAAAGCTTTCAATGTTATACTGCACAGTAGAGCAGGAGAGAGAGAGAGCATCTCCTCTGAGGATACAGATCTGAACACGGTATCTCAAAAAATCTGTAAACCACAGAAATCTCTTCCCATATGGTGTTGCACCAGTTATGACATACTTCAAATGTAGCATCACTGCCAAGACAGAAATCTGGCAACTACTGTCAGTTACCAGCATGGAGTCTCCAATAGCATTAAGCATGTTTGACCTGCACGGCTAAGCTGTTACTCTTAGTGCCAGATACCAAACAAGGAATTTAAGACCCTCGGTGACTTAATACCATTAGGATAAAAATGATGGGGGAGGGGCTGAAAGCAAGTTTCCCAGGTGGTCGCAGCAGTTTGTGGGCTAATCTGTTTGGTTAAAAGTTCCAACACTTAACACATGCCGAGAAAGGCTAAAAGAAAGGTTCCCTCTTGCTCGGTTGGTGACCCGGCCATCCCAGGCTGGCAGCAGGTCATTTAGTAAAATCCTGCCAAAGTCTTCTTGGGTGCTAATATAGGTGTGAAGGTGCCTCAAGAGGGGGTGGGCACATGAAGCTTCCAAGAGATTATCGGTTAATCTGAACCATTTTGCCGACACAGAGAGGTGGCAAAACTGTGTGGCATCTATTAATTTGTAGAGAAATGGCCTCTGATGGAGAAATTTGTATATTCAAAATCAAGTATTCACAGATTTAGTTTACCTACTTTCCCTCTTACCATACTCCCTGTATAATTCTAATTTTGCAAGGTAAGCTGTTGTTTGTCACCTGTAATATCTTATTTTGAGACAAACTATATCTTTAATGGTATACAATGTTTTCATATGAAAAACACATTTCATTTTGTTTAGTAAAATGTCTTAAATTACATTCACGAATTAAGTAAATTCAGGAGGAACTTTCTTTGAAGATTTTAATTTCATAAATAAGTACATAAACATTAATGGTGCATTCATAGCATATTGCTGTTTTGGAAATATTGCTCGGAAAAGTCAAGTTATTTATGTATTTATTTGTACTTTTTGCATCTCATTTTGTTGAAAACTCTCCGAAGAATTTCACAAAGCACTTTGCAAACTTCCCCAAAGTCAAATTCAGCAACCATGTGAACTTTTCAGATGAAGATGCTGTCTCAGATTATTGATAGATATCATTATTTAAACATGGCACATAGCAGAACTGCAGAGTCAAACTGTTTCACATCAGCAGATTACATTGATAATGTCTGAGAGGCTGCGGGGAGAAGAAAAAAAAGGTGATTTCCCGAACAGGGAGAGAAACAACCTGGAAGAACATGAGAGAATTCACAAATCCTCCACCTTTCAAATAAGTGAGATATATCAAATGTTTTATTCATGACACTGCCAACTGGATGCTAAATAGTTCCCTTGCTAACTGGTATGGCTTTGGCCTGAGTTATGATTTGTTTAAAACCCTTTTTTCTCTGCTTGTTCTCTTCAAAAAATAAAAAACCTGAACACTTAAATATGCTATCAATTTGTTGCGGGTTAGTTCCAGTGTGTGTTTCTGGCGCAGGTTTTTGTGGGTGGCAGACAGACAAGTTAGTGAAAAGGGGGGAAAAGTGGAGTATTTTGGTCTTGGACGGCAGATCTGCAGTAAGGAAGCAGCAACAACGCGCCGGCGCTCCCCTGAAGTAATGAAATGGGTCTCCTTTTTTTTTTTTGCTTGGGGATCTTTTGTTGCCAATCTGCTCGTGCCTGTGGGATACAGCCTTTTTTTTCTCCCCCTCTTCTATTTTTCTTTTCTCCATCTCAAAGTAAAATCACCTGGGATGCAATTAATTAATTAGAATCAGTGTGCCGAGCTGGGGGGGTGGGCGCATGTGTTTTGGCGGTGCGGTGTGGTCGATGTGTTCCGGGTGATTGGGATTAATAACAGGGGGCCAATTTGAACTGGGAATCAGCCTGCTTAATAGACACAGGGGAGAGGTGGTGGTGGGGGGGGGGCATATGGGGGAAGTGGAGGAGGAGGAAGGAGTGGGGTTCGGGGGGTGGCTGAGACCCCCCAGCCGCTGGAACAAAAGGGCCTTTGTATGCGGGGCACATTACTGTATGCACTTTCTTCTGCTGCACCAGATCCCAATCGTGAATGCAGTAATCACACAATATAATCTGTGGCAGCAGACTTTATTTCGGATGAATAAATCCGAGCACTGCGATGGCACCCAGTGTAGGAATGTTACTAGTTCCATCATGAAAACTGGAGTGTCTCCATCAGGGGTGGAAAGTAACCAAATACATTTACTTTAAATTTTATTTTATTTATTTTTAAAAAGCAGCGTAATAAAAGGGCAGAGGGAAATGTTCTGCGTTTTACCCTACTTTACATTTACAGCTGTAGTTGCTTTGCAGATTAAGAGTTTGTTCAATTTAACATGAAACATTACAATTTTGGGATAAGAAAAAATGAATTACAGCCCTGTTTTAACTTGAGGACATGTGCATTTTAGACATTATCTAAAGAATTTTTAAAAGCAGAAAGTTGGTTGGTTGGTGAACTTACACAACATCTTTATTTTCAATTTGGGAATTTCTTAAATTGTAAATATGATGTTTTCCCTCTTAAAACGTTGTATCTTCAATTTTTAGCATTTTATAATTTACTTGAGATAATTGAGTACAATTTCAGTAAAGATTTTGACTGCTTCACTTTTACATATACTGTTGTAATATTATTTTTACTTAAAATAATTAAATGATTTGAGTTCTTCTTTCAATACTGGTTCCATGTATTTAATTGTAAAAAGCCATGTGACATTGCTGAATAATGCTGAATATCACCCAGCTTCTATGTTAACTCATCCTGCAAAAAGCAAGGTAAGAAGAGGTGGAGACAGCTCTGGGCGACAGCACACTATCAAAATGCTAATACACTTTATGACAGCTCTGCAGCAACGTGACCTACAACTTTGTAATTTTGTATCTTTTCACAGAGAGAAGCTCTTCTCAGGAAGTAAAGGGACATACGCTAAACATATGCTTTGGTTTAGGAGCGCCGAATCAATTGCTCCGAAATCCTGAAATTGCTACTCTTGGCTATGCAATCAGAGCTGTGGTCAGCGGGTTGATGGTACAACGGTGTAATAAGCTCAAGCCATGATCAGGCTTTGAGGATGTCAGAAGCGTGGATAAAGGAAGACAGAAACTAAGAGGGAAGAATTAATTGACTTTTGTGGTATCATGGCTTGAGGATGTTTTACTCAGGAAAGATACAGCACAGCACCGCTCACTTCAAATGTAGTGTACGATTTATAAAATACACACGCTCAGTCTCCAAATAAATGTCAAAATGTTGATATTAGTGTTCGCCCTTATCTATGTTAAAATGTGAAAACGGACAGTTGTGCTGGATTTGCCAGGAATTGTGGGAGGAAATGACACATTTATTCTCGAGAAGGAAAACAATCCAAAGGCAGAAATGGAAAACAACACAGCACAGGATTGAATGAGGTCACCGCTTTATGATGGCGAAGCCCAAATTAGTCCCACTGGCACAGTGACAGCCTATATATATATAAACTTAATGGAAATGAAAACATTAAACCAAAGGAAACTTACGTGTAACTTCCTTCCACCTGGTATTCAATAACGAAGGCTAAATACAACACAGCTTTAGAGAATCACTGGGGTATGAATTCAACTAATTAAGATTAAGAACTGAGAATGTACATAAACATATTATATATAACATAATATGTTTTTCAATCAATTTAACAAAGAAATTGTCTTTTTGCTCATTTAACGTTGCACTTTCAATGTAATTCTTCTTATCTATTTATCAATTTAGTGTGATTGTACAGCACAAAAGAATAACACTAAGTACACTTGAACATTAACATTGCAACAGTAATTTCAGAAACTGGACACTGCCTTTGTTGTCAGCGGATTATGCAACCATAGAAAAATGTGATTTAAAAAATCAGGCATCATTTGAACCCTCATTTCTGTGAATGTTGTTTAGAAAGCCACATCAGTTTAAAGTACATTTTGCTGTAACATGAATACACATGAAACTGAAATGTGCATTAATGGTTCACCCCCCCCCACTCTCTTCCAGCTCCCACACATCAACCTTGCGACGTTAGCAGAAAAGTGAACTTCGAGTGCTCTTCTTTACTCTGCATTAGTACGTGCGTGCACAAGAGTCCTGCATGATTCACCATGGATGGCACTTCCTCCCTCTGCTGACATTACTACGATTTTAATGTGGTGTGCGTGAGATTGCTTTAAGGTTGTAAAAGAGATCAAAGCCCAGCAGAGGATATGAACCTGGGCTGCTGTGCATTGTTAACCATCGAGTGTGGGAAGCGTATTTACAAGGATAACACACTGTATCCCCTATAGAGTGCGCTGGCTGCACTGCAAAAGACTACACAACCTACGCAGTTTTTAAAAGGTTATGAATCAAAACAGTATGAATTTACAACAATTAGCATCTCAGCTTTATTCCTTTACATGACCATCTAACCCACATGTATGTACTAATGTTAGGGCAAAATCCCTCAGTTAGAGTTGAAGGTTTAATTTGAACCACGATGGCCACATAGTCATCACTGTAGGGAATCAAACCTGAAAGCAGGTTTAATAGAGTCGCTACATTATAGTACCTCAAAGTGGATGAAAAGTCTTAATACAATAAAGTGCAAACTCTGAAACACAAATTAGTGTTGGGATTTCTGGATCTTTGAAGTGAATCAATTCATCAATGTGAATGGTCTGAGTATAAATCCTTCAGTCAGACTGTAACAGCTTTTAAAAGTACATTGAAAACATTTGTGTTCTCTGCTGCCAATGAATGTAACACTTGATTGAATGGTCAGAAGTCACATCTCTTTTATTTGTTTTTAAAATAATTTGAATCTTCAATAGTTTAATCTGTTTTAGCACTTTGGATCTGTTCTTGTGCTCTGTAAAGCACTTTGAATTATCCAGTATATGAAATGTGCTCTATAAATAAACTCGCTTGCTTGCTCCTATGAGGTCCATCAATTCAAACTCATTCAAGTATGCGAGCACAATGCTGAGTCTCTGGTTATCGATTCAATGAACCAGCATCTCAGGTTAACACGTTCAGCCCTATAGTCAGGCCTCCTGACACACGCAATGACAGCTGCCTACACAAATTGTAGACAATATAATATTTTTGCTGTTAATCTGGGAATGTGCTGCTTTATCACAGGGTGTGGGTTCTGTGAAAGACAGCACTCTACATTTGTCCAATCCCTTTCATGTAAAATAAAACTGAAAGTAACAATAACTGAAAGTAAGTCAGACTCATTTGTGGCTGAGTCGGCTCATCGCTGACTGGAAAGAGTTGGCTGGAACAACCGGTGAACTGGTACACATGCCAATGCTAACTCAAATTACATGCTACAGATGTTGAGTAATGTCGACATGAAAAAGATTCTGCTCTGCAAAAACATTGATGCCCAATGAAATAAACTGCATGGACCATTTTGACTTGAATTTTGTTTTAGAAACGTTTTCAGTTGAGATTTGGGTCTAGGTGAGACGACCAGCACAATTGCAGTTAGCTTTTGGTAAGGTAATGCTTATAAATAAATATCACCAAAACCTTTGCACAACACAGCTATCTTATGTTTGCATTATTACTGCATGTTGTAATTTCCGATCCATGTAATACTGTTGAACTTGCAGTTTCCCTCACATTTTGGGCTTAATTCTAGCAAATTGCTCCTTTCATGACGATTTCATTGCACCAGACTGAATACCCAGATTATAATATTATGGTTTTTAGATAAGAGAACAGATTATAACATAAATAGAAATTACACTGACACCATTACAAAAGTGGTCATGGGATAATAAAATAATGTGCTGTCACTCTGTGCTGTTGGGGGTTGGTTTGCGTTTTATTTATATTTACAGACATACTATGACACCCCTGTGGTACCGTTGCTATTGTTTCCCTCCACCAAAATCTCAGAGGAGGTGTTTATATTTGTAGAAGCTGCACCAACTGACAGACACAACTGTGAAGAGAAGTAGATTAACCTTTCCAGACCCCCAACTCTTTAACCCGTTTTTGTCCGTCTCGTCTTTTTTCTCTCTCACTTCCCCCCTATTTTCCGTCTGTCTGGCTGCGATTTCCGCTGTTTAATTAATTTCCATCTGTCTCATTTTTTAATTTCATTTCCGCTCCTGCTTTCATCCCAAACGTGCTTACTCCCCTC
>OMOW01000284.1:10888-22809 GCA_900312555.1 Lamprogrammus exutus | reverse complement strand
GATCTTTATTTTTAAATTATGGACAAAGGTTGACATGTGCGCTAAATACTTTCTCTGGCTTTTGTTCATAATTTAAAAATAAGGTGATAATGAATATACTACTATAATATATAAATATAATTAGAGAGGTAATGGCTTACAGTGAATTTTGTGCAGTCTAAGAGGTGTGATAGAATATAAAAGTCATCTTTGGGGACAAGCAGCAGATATCTGTTACAACACTTCTCTACAAAATGTGGTGTGTCTGTTCTATTGTTTGTCTCAAAAATCATTTAAAGATGTATTCAAACTTCAGTCCGCATCCCTAAATTAAGATCACAGCACGTTGTCACTGACAGAACATTACAACAGTTACTTTTGAAATATTATGTCATGTTTAACAAGAGCTGTCTAATGCTAAGTACAACATAAAACAGGACTTTGGTACTACATCAGAAACCAAAAGTACAGTATTACAGTTACACCCACATATGACGGTGCTGGAAGGACCTACACCAACTACTGGACAAACTGGACAAAAACAACAGGGAGATCATCTCAAAAACATTAACGGCAGGGCTTAACATTTCACAAGTAAAATCAGATCACAATACTACAAACAGATACAACAAAACCATAAAATATCTTACAATCGAATTAACAGCAATTTAACATCATAATTTGCAAGCCCACAGGTGGTTCCGTTATTACAAATATGAAACTCTCAACCTATCTGCCTGTGGAGATCCCAACGTTTCCAAGGTTACCAAATGTGTCTGAATTTGGCTAAATTATAGCAAAAATACAAATTTCAACTAGAATATTTCTATTTGATGTGATAGCAGAGTCATGAAAATCATGGGATTTGAGCTTTGAATATTTCATATACTGTATATGTATCTTCA
This sequence comes from Lamprogrammus exutus, assembly GCA_900312555.1. Lineage (NCBI taxonomy): Eukaryota > Metazoa > Chordata > Actinopteri > Ophidiiformes > Ophidiidae > Lamprogrammus > Lamprogrammus exutus. Next base: position 21,925 of record OMOW01000284.1, on the reverse strand, counting down.
ATTAAGTGCTGAGACAGAACAGAACATACAATAAGCAGAACATACAGCATATATATGGCATTGTTATTCAGTGTAGCAAATATTTAATTTTAAATTGTTTTTTCTTAAGTTTTCTTTTTCCTGTCTTTGAATTTTAAGGGAAAATCAAGAGTTTAAGATGTCCATAAGCTGCTTACACAGATGAACTATGAGGGCAAACTTAAAATTTTCATGATTTATATTCAAGATCATAAGCAGGCAAATATGCACTATTAGTTTTACAGACAGATACCAATTCCTAAAATCATCTTTAAAGGATTTAATAGGATTTCAGATTCTTCTAAACTATGACTGTGTAAGTGTTTCTATCATCTACAGTATACACTGTCCGCTAAAACACTACATCATATATAATAAACTTTGATGATCATTATCTTGATCATATGCAGTAGTTAAATAAGCCCATTTCTGTGTGTAGTAAAATTAAAAAAATAGATAAAATAGCTAAATAAATATACACCTCTGTTTTTACTGTATGTTTGTGTGTTCCTCCATATTCTAAAAGGCACCAGGGTCACCGAAGAAAGTTTGATGATGTCTGTATATAGAACGAAGGCTTAAACCATATGAGGATTATTATTACATCTCTTGTGGTATACCAGGATAAATAACACTGCTGGTTCAGGCTGAGATAGTTGTCATCTACTTGTGCGTCTCAAGGCGAAACAATATTTATGTGAAAATAACTTATGGGATATGCAGCCATTTATCTCATGGTGCCTTCCTCTTCTGAGCCTTCAGGTCTGTACAGTACCAGCTGCAGCTGTTAGTGTGTAAATAAAGAGGACGCAACAGGAAAGGGCTGGCATTCACTGCAACAGGTGGTCGCACTATCCACCTCGAATGGAAAGAAGTTTAGTTCTGATTATTCGTGAAGCACAAGACTTTTGCATTTCTTTAATCTGAATTATATTCATCATCAAAGTATTTTGTTCTAATACATGTTAAATGTAAAGCAGATAATTCAGTTTGATCAACCTGATTCCAACCCGAATTTATGACTTTTTATTGACTATGTGCTTATGTTCCACAGAAGTGATGGTGCACCTTTACATTGACCAGGTCTTTGCCAGGAGCTGGATCTAGTGACCTCCTCCAGTTTGACTGCGGCCTGAGGTCCAGTCGATGATGATGAAGCTCAGACTCATCACCATGAAGATAATACCCAAAGCAGCAAAACAGGAAGCCTAACAGTGAGAAGTGAAGTGTTAAAATACCGTATGTAGGATAGTGTGTAAAGCAGGAATAATCCCAAAATTAGTGATCAAAAAGTTATTTTGTCACTGAAGACAACTTTTAAGACTTCCTGAAAAATTACCATTTTGGAAATACAAGATTTTTTACTTGACTACACCAATATTTATCAGCTTTGGTGATTTACTTATGTATATACCTCCATCTGATATGCCAGACTGATCACAATTAAGGCAAAATGAAAATGCACAGGAGGGGTGTTAATGCTCACCAGGATTTTAGGAAGGGAGTTCATGGGCTCTTTGTCTTTGGGAACTATGCGGATATAGAAGACAGCAGGGAAAATGAAAATGAGGCAGGGAGCCGATGTGGCACCTGTGAAGACAAAAAGGAGAGAAAGATGAAGGACAGAAAGCAGTGGGTCAACAACAGAACACAAAATGTTTTATTGAACAAATTCACAAAAGTGAATAAATGCAAAAATGGTCCCAAAGAACCCTGTATATTTCCTCACCGGACTGTGTGAAAGTGTCTCATTTCATTAAAACAAGTGGAAAAAAATCTATAATGCTTTGGAATTACTTCAACCTGGCTCCAACACAGATAAGCATCTTTTCTAAAAATGGGTGTCAGCAATGACACAAATGACACTTGACTGTAGAAAATTCTTTGCTTGAAATCAACTCGCTGAACTGGCACTTCTTATGAGATTTTAAAAAAATAATTGAGGACTTAATTTAAAAAAAAAACTTGATGAGATGGAGTGTGTTTACTGTGTATATATGTACGTTATGTACTCACGCAAGCACATGTTTATCCTAACTCATGCCCTTACACTGACAAGAACCTCCTGCTTTGAAGATGACCATGGAGACCGTTTAACTCTGAACTTGCACCTCTTACCTATCAAACACGACCTCCATTCTAAGGACAGTGACAGTAATATTGACTTAGTCCATCAGTATGTCCGTCTGTAAACAAGCACGGGTCAAGATTTTAGTTTTGCTTTTGAGAGGCACGCACAGCAGTGTCGTGACCTAAAAGCCTTAAACATCGCAGACACTGCCATGTTAAACAGTACGTCTGTAAACAGGGACAGAATAAGTAACTCATAAATACTGACACGAGCAAGTAACTTGAATACTCTTCTGTATGTAAATCTAGGAATACTTTCATTATTTTCTTATTTTATCAACTATCATGTTTGAAGTTGTCATGGGGATTTCTTTTCATTAACATTTTTTTCATTTTCATTCACAACTCATGAGCTAATGACCTAAACGACCCGCGGCAGAATGTGAAGTGTGTTACAGCCTTTCGACCATTTCTAAGGCAAAATGCTTCATTGATATCAAACCAGAAAATTGTTTTATTTTGAAATGATTCGAGCTTTATGGCCATGGACGCATTTGGTGCTACTAACCAATGATGCCAAAGATTCCCAGAATATTTGGAGCAAATATCACCAGCATATTGATGAAGGTGAGCAGAATGAGGGCAATGGCAATGTGGCGCAACCAGTTGAATGCCTTGGTGGGGAATAACATTTGCAGGATGGCTCTACGCACCTGTGGAAAGAGATAGGAATATTAGAGCATTCTATTTAGAAATGATATAACAATATAATATATATCTATGAAAATAGGGAGTGAACTTACAGGGAACAGTACAATAGGAACAGTCAGTGTGACGGCAGTGAGGACAGCCACTCGCACACACAGGATCAATGTGTCATATGGATCAATCCGACTGTAGGTGTGAAGCAGTTCAGGCTCCACGTTATCTGTGGGTATGTAAACAATGGTTTCATGTAAAGCTTCCCAAGTAAACACCTTCTATTACTAGACAAAGCTGTTGTAACATACATTCACCAGAAGGAGGAGCATGGACCTCACTTCCTTTCCCTGAATTCTGTATAACATTGTATCAGCGGATTCTTAAAAGCATAAAAATACCACAAGAGGGTGCAACATCTCTAAGCTAACACAATTCCTGATCAAAAGCATTGATTAAGAAATACACTGGTACATTTTTGAGAACCTGCACGAGGCAACATTTGCACTTAGGACAGCAGTGGATGTCTCCCAAAACCCTAAATGTGATAGAGCAATCATCAATCATTCATTACACCTGTGCCTTTACTGCTGCAACTTATTATGACGATGATGATGATTATTGTTATTATTGTTGTGATGATGATGATGATGATGATAATGAAGCCTTTCGGTTTTAATGCCAGAGTTGTCTTGAACTTCCTTTTCAAAGCATGTTTCCTTTCTTTACACCCTAAGCCAATGCACCATTCCTATTTTTTTTAACATTTACAAGTGGTTATCAGTGCATCTATCATGTCTAGGTGTAAACGTGTGTATTCATTCATTCATTCATTCATTCATCTCCAAGAGAAATTGCTCTCACCATAGAAAGTTAGGTAACCAAAGAGAGCTGCCAGGAAGTACATGCTGTACATAACAAAAATGGAGATGTTGGACACCCTCTGCATCCTCTTCTTGGTGGGACTGAAAGAAGAAATTCGAGGGTTAGCCGAATGCCACAATCTGCCCCGAGGTGTTTGATTAAAGAGCAAGTTACTGATGAACAAAGGGGTTAACTCACTTGCGGAGCTCAGTGTAGATAGGCAGAACCTCAGGGTGGCATACAAAGGCAAAAGCCAAGATAGGGATGGTGTATGCTGTCTGTGGAGAAACAACCACATGACCTCCATGATGAGCAGTGCAACTAAGACTTCCAAAAGTTTGTGAGGTGTTTTTGAACTAAAGAAAGGGACACAGAAAAGCAGACCGCATCTTCACCTGCAGCTGCATGGGTCTACCTGTGAGTTGATGGTGACCATGCGTGGGATGCAGTGGCTATCGCCGTCCTCGTGAACCAGACCGTTGGTGTACTCATGGCCATCGCCTGAGACATTCAGGCTCAGGTGGGCAGCAGTGCTGTTGACTGTGAATTCCTCAAACGGACAGGGAATCTGGAACCTCTTAAAGATAACCTGCAGAGACACGTGAAAGGAAGGAGGAAAGATGTATGGATGAGGAGACATGTCAGAACTACTAAACAAGAGCTTGGAAAATCCATTTCACAGCAGATTAGGGCGACACGACTGTCAAGTACTCAGGTCTTACTTTCTTCTTTTGATGTCTCTATGCAGCTCTTATCAAACCGAGCCACATGCCACTGAAAATAGCGATGAGGGCGAGAAACTGATTAAGACACGTGCCAAGGTGGCATGCCAGCACAAACAGGGCTCAACGTTAAGAGCCACTGTGGCGCTGTGACTGTGTGAGCTGGACCAACTTACAGCAGTGAGAAAGAACACCATGCAGCTGAGAGAAAACCCACTGGTGTAGCCAAGGTAACCTAAAAGAGAGAGAGACAGCTTGATGTCACAGCTTCTTCTTCTTCTGGAGTAAAATGTTGTGTGTTTTGAAACAGAAAAGGAATGCCCTAATATAGAGACATGACTGTCTATAGTTGTGGCAGGATACGTGACAAAAATGACACATGCTGAACACACAACCCACACGGATAAAAGCCACAGCTCTCCAAAATCATCTGCAACATTTTACATCCAAAATTCTTTCATTAGAACCAAGCATAATGTCTTTCAACAGAACGTCTTTGTCAAAAGCTCCAACTGTACAAAGAAGACGCTCATCCTCAACCTATGGTGATTGACTGATTGGCCCCAGGTATGGAGTCCTACTTGTTTTACACAAGGGAAGAAGCCTTACCCACATAAACACAGTTCATTACATACTACATCACAATTATAAAAATGGTAAGGAAAGATAAGGCAGATACAGATTTGATATAGATATTAGATATAATATTATATAGTCTGTTGAGGTGTGTTAGGTTTCTCATTGCACAGGGTGCTAATTCTTGGAAGCTGCTGCTTTTCCTATTTCAGTGGCATTTTTACACATTCAAAGTTTTTTGCCAAGCACTCCTCTACTGAAAAAGTCATTTACAGATCATTCTGTTAATAGAGATTGGACACATGGAAAATGTTATGTTACAGGTTTTTATGCCACAATTGGTGCAAATCAAATAGTTCATACAGTGCATTACACTAAGGTCATTTTGGGTACAAAAACAATCAGTTTGGGTAGATGGATACAGACAGTGAAATGGTTTGTCAGTTTGACTCACCAAGCTGCTTCATTAAAGCCAGAGGCAGGATGATACTGGCAGAGACCATGATGACCAGGTAATTTCCATTCATGTACCACACACTGTTAAGAGAAAAAAAATGAGTTTACTTTGGTGAGCTCAGTGATTCAAACACTGGCATAGAGACACAGTACACACAGAGAGACAGACAGAAATAAATTTTAGAGTGGAAAGTGGTAACATCAACTAGATTACACATTTAGATATTTAGGCGCAGTATTTTTCAAGATAATGGTTGGAGAGTGTTTTCCTGAGTGGAGTCAAGGCGGAAACGTTTGTGGCCCGAGTAGTGCATGTGGTGTATTCTACCAAATTAGCAACACTGTGCTAAGAACAGCCTCGCGGAAAAAAGAAACCTGTCTTCTTGTGTGTCTCTTGAATAGACCAGAGGGAGGCTCTGTCACATAAGTCTGATGATTTATGTGACAGCACATAGGCTAGCCACAGAAAAGGAAGGCAGAGAGGAGCCTAAAGAACACAGCAGTGAAGAAGTCAGTAAATATTAAGCCACGCTTTTTCTACACAGGGTTGTGTTTTTCATAGCTGTGACTCACTTTTACCAATCCACCCCCCAAAAAACATCATATATTAACAGACACGCCTCTATTCGGCCCATGCCATACCCCGCAGCCACCTAAAAATACATTCCGCTCCTGAGGACACTACTTTGTAGATTCAGGGTCAAGGCTACAGAACATGTGAGGATGAACAAGTATGAATGACATCTCCAATCAAATCCCAGTTTACACTTCAAGCCATGTGCAGACTGTGATGGTGCATCATCTTCATCTGCTAAATCTGGAAACCACACATGTTCAGTGTCCACCCCTCATATAACCTAAATAGCCCAACAGACATGTGTGCAGGTTGATGATGGCAAACAGTGTCTGTCTGTCTGGCTCAATGGTCATGGTCTTATATGTGACTCAGTCCTACGATTTAGATAAGATGTGATATTTTACCAGTTTTAGTACCAACAAAGTTGTTAAAATTGTAAGAAATATTCAGTATGTCTAGCCACGCTGGTGTTTGTGCTATGAATGAACAAGTTTTGTTCTTGAGGTGGATAACCATCTGTTTACTTGATGGAGTAGAAAAGGTGGCTTCCCTGTGGGTAACTCTGAAAGGATAGCAAATAATCTCGGAGCTAATACAGTAAAGCATCACCGACGGCAACAATAACAGAAAGCTAATTGAAATGAATGTAAACCCATTACACAATTACTGTTTGACTGGATCACAACAAGAGAGGGGCTTTGATGTCCAGTGTCTCCCAAATCCACTCTATAGGAAGGACTTTGTGGCCTACGGCCTCTTTTCAGCTGATCAATCTGTTATTCTTAACGCTCAATGAGACACAGCCAGTGGGATCAGCTGTCCGCCCCAGGCCCGCAGGCCGTATGACACTGAATGTGTGTGTGTGTGTGGAGGAGAAAGATGAGTCCCTTGAAAGCAGAGGAAGTCACACAAGATAACAGTCATGTCCTTTTTGGAGTTTTGGTCAGTGGGTCATTACAGATGACCAGGTTATATGTGTGTGAGACCAGAGGTGTTGGATCCAAACATTTTATCTGACCATAAATGTTATTTATGTTGTACGGGATAGTTCAAAATAATCACACCTCACTGTATAATTCTCGTACATACTCAAATTCCTATTAAGCTTGAATGTGATATTTGAAGTGGTTTTAATTAAGTCTTTTTTTCCTACTTTACTACTTTTTTTTCTACATCCCATGTGCACAATTTTTCTCATACTATTAATTTCTAAATTCCAGTGTGGCAGACAAACAAACATGAAGCTCTTCTGTGACTTGTTGGTCAGGCAGTGTTTTGGTGGCACTTGGGTGTGAGAAACACTGGCCTACATCCTACATGTGCATCCCTTACGCATTGCCAATAAAAACGACATTCCCCTTTTCCTGAGTAACTTTGAGTGAAAGCTACTCTTCTGTCAATCAGCCACACATCACAGGTGTCTATTTAAAGAGCCACAGATTATAAATAAAGGCACACCAGCACACACACATGCTTCTCTGTTCTCATGATGCCATGGATTTGGAACGCAAGAGACACATCTAGTGGAACCAGTGAGTGATTTGGTTGTTGCGGGCCGGCCCTCATCTGACCCGTCCTGATGCATGGGCTCGGAATTTGGCACCCCTGTCACACCACCTGCTGCTGTCATTTGTGTGTGTGTGTGTGTGTGTCTGTGCAGGAAAAACAAGAGATTGAGACGGTGTAGTTCCCGTCAGAATTCCTTATCCCTTGTTAGTAATTTGGAAGAATGACAGTAGCTCCACCTCTACCCCATCAACCGTAAAGCTGGCCTGCCCTTCACCAAGACGGTTGATGTATCTGTTTTTTTCTGAGGGGCAAGCCACAAAACGGTAAAATATGCAGATAGAAAACCGCAACACTGACTCAACAACACAAACATAATATAAGATACATGTTATGCTAATTGTTTAGATGAAGATTTTAGAGAAGTTATGAGAGTCAGTTTCTCTGAGTTGACTATCTGAAATAACAGGTATTTAGCTCCTCCGTGCCACCCAGACACAGCGTGTGAGAGGCTGCTGAAATCTCTGATAGGCTAACGCAAGCGCAGAGGTGCCTCCAAATCTTTCTGGCCTGATAGTCCATAGCAGGAAAGGGTACGGCTGCGGTCTGCAAGGTTTGTTTTTAGATTTGGAATCCACTTGAGTCCTCCACAGCCTTATGCAGGCACACTGCCTGTCATGGCACAACTCTGATGCGAACAAGCTGACAACAGTGTGCGCTGATGTTGTGTGTATACATGACTGATGGTTACTAGAATTTGGCCCCTTGCTGTTCAGCCAATTACAAGCTGCCAACCTCATCACACCCCCGTAGTGAACCAATGAATGGTGCAAACTGAATATTCACTGTCTGCATAGTCTGCCAGACTCATTGACCCTGCATCCAGCGCCTGCAGAGCTCTTGGCCAACAGCAGACGGGAGTCACATGTTTACCAATAGATGCCCAGGGTGCTGATATGAAGAAGCACACACAAGCGATACTCACTCAGAGGTGGGATCTGCCTTCAGGAAAGCTTGGATGACCAGTGGTAACTCAGATTTAACAATGTACAGATAGCTGGACATGGCTGAAATCGGAAAGACACAGAGGAAAACCTGTCAAAATCACACAGTTTGATTTAGATGCATTTGCTGTTGAGCTAATATTTTCCTCAAAGCTTCTGCAAAACGTAGCACCCTTGCTAGGTTCAGTGAGTGGGGGGAGCTCTTGCTAACACCAGTACCCCTGAGAACACAGCTGTTTGCCAACGGGTCTGCTAGTCGGAGATTGTAATACATACAAAGTTACAGCCTACTGTGAAATGTGTGTGTGTGTGTGTGTAGTGGGAAAAAACTCAAAGCTGCATAATGTTGAATAATTTGTGTTTTCTGCCTCAGTGAGTTCGCCATATGCCATTTTTCTTTTTATTGCAAACACTATCATTACAGAGTCACAGTTGCTCCTCACCTCCAATATTCTGCAGGGTGATCGCGATACCAGCAGCCATTTTTCCTGGAGTGCCAAAGGCCCTGTACCCCAGCTGTTCATATGCCCGAATTCCTAGAAGTAGATTACAAACCAATATCCTCCAATCACTTGTGTTTGTGCCTCGTAGCCTCCACATTAAAAGCTGTTCAGGTTTGGTTGAAGAAGGGACATTTGTCATCGCCTCCTCCGAGGCAGCAATGAAAAATTGTTTGGGTTTTTTTGGGATGTGGTTACTACTTGGCTAAATAGTCAACAACATAAGACATAGAGTAAGTCTTTAAATTTTGATTTGTTTGTGTTTTTCTCTAATCTAATTCTGTTTTCGCTATTTCACTGCCTAATTTTTCAGCTATGCATGTTTTTTGTATTATTAATATCATTATTACGTTACTTACTAACTTTCATAAACGCTGAGACATGGACTTTCTTACCCACAATGCCAGAGGATTTGAGCAGCAGATGAATGGAGTAAGATGACAGCGCTGCCACTGCCGTCAGAAGAAACCTGCGACAGAGCACAGAAGGGGAAAATCATCCACCAACGAGCGGCAGCATTCTTGAAAACAAAATAAAATAATAAGTCCTTTTATAACAGGACATAAAATCCCCCCTTTTAAAAGGTCAGCAGTCCTACACATGGATGAAAAGTTTATTTCCCACAACCCCTTGCCCCCACGAGGTGCTCGCTGCTCAGCATTCTTAACGAGTCAGAGGGCCATGCCAACTCCATCACCTTTCCCTGACCCTCCACCCAGCTAGATAGACGATAGCACTGTGTATACAACCGAGGTAGGAATCGCAACATCTGGCCCACGTCCGGAGGGAGAGAGCGGGAGGCCGAGCCCTGACATTCCACTGGGCACCCAATTAGCGGCGTTACAAGGGCAATGTAAACCTTCGCCTCCCTCAGCCCACAAGGACCCACATGTTTCACAGGTGTGCTTTGTGTCTCTTTTTGGAATGATCACATGGAGCGCAATGTCCTGTCTAAGTAGAGAAAATACCACCCTCTGGATCATGACTCCCTGGTGAGATATTCAGCATGGCACTGGGATTCTCATTAGTGTGCTAATCTCATATGTCGCCAGAAATACGCTGACTAGGAGTGAGAACATTTGTTTGTATCTCCGTTGGTGGATCGAGGGTCGTCTTGATCCTGCAGGCTATTATTGCCACCGGCGCATTTCATTACTCACACTGTACAAGCATATTCAAAGGCTTTCTTCATCTAGCCTCCACTCTGCAGAGACATAGAGCCAGGGGGACGGGGAATTGAATGTGCAATTCATGTGTCTCCAGGGGGGAGCTGGAGGTAGGGTTATTCTGGGCTTTGGCCTTTCTGGGATCTGTATGTGGCAATGGTGATGCAAGACGAGCCGAGGAAGAGGATATGAACATGGGTATGCTGTCTACTGACTATTACAGGGGCAGGGGATGTTATGTCATTACAAGCACTAAATCAATCCTACAAGCACATAACCCATCCATGGCCCTTAAAAACGCTGCCAAACACCCACTACAAAGCTGTAAGTGCTCAGAAAGTAAGAATTCCCCATTTAAGTGAATTCAACCATTTAACATATTTTACCCATACAAATGAGTCCCACAGCTATGACAAGTGAATCTGACAAGAGTGTTGCACAGCATCATCTTGGCCAAGTTGTACACTGACCAGCATGTGCATGTATGTTTTGTATGTTTTTCATGCATGTTTTACTTACAAAAACAGGAGTATGCCAGTGTTGGCCATCGCATAGGCCAATCCAAGGATTCCACTGCCCATAATAGCATTACCCAAGTTGAACACAGACATACCGAAGGAGGTCTTGCCTTCAAACTGAGGGAAAGAGCATAAAGAAAAAACTTTAATTTCAATATAAATCATGATGCCGTCACTGATGTTGTAAGTACAAATGTGGGGTTTCATTACACTCACATCTGTGAAGCGAATAGGTTTCTTTCCATCGGCAGAATGAGGCAAAAATTCCTCATTCTCCGGTGCTCCTTCGGGATCATCAAATCTGGAGGACATAGATATGGCTTGTTGTTTTTTTTTTTTTGTTTTTTTTCAAACTGGGGGC